>CAJHZI010000855.1:2002500-2210000 GCA_905160935.1 Enchytraeus crypticus
TAAGCAACCTAAGCTTATTTGATTAGTCAAGTCTATATGCACTAAAGCCAGCCATAAATTATCAATTGATACCAAAAAAGACTTCTTCAATGCTATATTCAACCAATATTGTTATATGGAAGTGAAGTTTGAAAATCTCTTCTGTAATGGAATCTAAACTTGAGGCAACAGCGATGTGGTTCTATAGATGAATGCTATGTATATCTTATATAGATCACGTTAAAAATGAAGATGTTTTACAAAGAATGTCGACTTGTGATCTTTTGAACCTAATGCGACGACAACAGATGAAGTTTTTCGGACACATTATGCGAAACAAAATAGTTGACAATGCGGTAGTGACAGGAGTAATAGAAGGAAAGAGATGCAAGGGTCGACAGCGGAAACTCAGAGCAACAATGAACAGAGACATATGGAGGAATGTGATCATGACCGCCCAGGCTTGGAACAGGCACGGCACTTAGAGAAGAAAAAGATATGCACTAAATGACCGTACTCCAAAATCCATATTTTATTTTGTGTCCATGGTGTTGTTATTTGGTAAAAATAATCACTATCATCTTTCTTTGCGTTCCAGTTTTTAATACTAGTTTCTAGAGCTGAGGTAATAATTTACTAAAAATAATACTAGTAATAAAATCTTTCATAAATTTCGATTTGTGTTCATATTATTCCATGTTTTCGTGATTAACTGTAATGTTGTTAATTGAATTTATATATTTTTGCTAATTAGTTTTTCCATATTTCTGTCAGTATTTACTTTTTATTAATTTATTTGTGCTATTTCTATTGCTATAAGAGGAAGTTCATCCCACAAAGTTAGAACAAATTATGCACTATATATTCAAATAAAAGCAGCCTTAGTTTTAATATCAATTGTTGGTTTATATTCGTTTAGATATGTATCAAATAAATTTCTTAGGTTTCCTAGTTATTCACATGCAACATGGCTTCTGAAATATGCATAAATCGTATATTAATTGAACTTCAATTGTTTTTATAACTAGAATGGCTGATAATATAAAAGTTGCAATACGTGCAAGATGTCTGCTAGAGCGGTAAGAAGTTTAAAGTTACTTACTAGTCTAGATGTTTGTAACCTATATTTGACTGTTAATCTAACACTGCTATTTATATTTTTCTGCATTTGCAGAGGCTATAACTGGTTTTAGTGTAGAGGTGTAATATCCTTGTTAACTAGATGTTGACTATGTGTCAGAGCAAAGTAAATGATGTACCATTATTTTATAAAGAATAGTAAATTAGAAAATTGTATTACTGAGTTCAGTGTTGGTGTGTAAATTCAGGAAAATGGCAATTGTTTGTGTTTCTAATATAAAATTTTGTCATGAATATTTCAGAATGGTTCGTGATAAATAGAATGCTTTATGATTGATTTTGCGTCAGTAATATAAATATTCTTTGTTGTGCTCAAATAGTTTTTGAATATTCTTAATTTAGACTAATTTAGCGTCATAACATTAACATTGATTTTGCAAACGTTACTTCAACCATATAACATACATAATTATTTTGCATAAGTAACTGATATCTTATTAAATGATACTTTTCATTTATATCTGTTAGTATAGCGTTATATGAATATATGTGTTATTACAATGTATATTACTATCAGGCTTTAAAAATTGTAGGCAGAATTTCATTGCGTTTTATCAGTATAATGTGGTTTTAAGAGAAAGTGTGATCGTATTATAACTCTTATTTGCTGAATGATATTAGTCTCTAAGTAAATGCGCCGCAGTACCTATAAAGTTTCTAATGTATTTAGAGAAAAAAAGCAAGGCAGAAAACCCTTGTGGGAAACAAGAGATGATGGGACAATTAGAGCGTTGGATGGATCTCAAGGTCCATTTGCCTTCGGTAAGTTATCAATTACAATATGGAATTAACAAATCAACCACCTTCCATATGTTACTTGCTAAATTGGACTAGTTCACACTACAAATTAGTTTCACAATTTTGATGTTATATTTGTTAGCATTTTGATAATTTAAATTTGTTCTTTTCTCTGTTACAGGATTTTAATTATTATTAGTGTAGGAAAACTATTTGTATGTTACGAAAAAATTCTTGATAAAATTTTTGTGTTTGCATTGAATAAAATGCTTTGTGCACTGAATCGATGTTAGATTAAGGTCTTAACTGCATACGCTTCAATAGTCGTTAGAAATTTTGGGATCATTTAGTCTGTTGCGACTTGTGAATAGTTGTGTATTGTTTATAGTTGGAATTGCGACTGCTTGCAGTATTAATAAAGAGCTTTATAAAACTAATTGTTGAGTCTGTTTCCGCACCGCAAAGAACTGTTAGAGGTGGTTCGCCTGGGATTCGAACCGATGGCTTCCTGCTACCAGGCAAGTGTGCTATCCACTCGGCTTGCAACCAGGGGATCACATATTCATATAACTGCCTACAATTAGTGTCGCTATTTGATATGTTATGTTGGGCATCAGTCATTTGCTTTATTGTTTAGATTGTGCATTCAATGAGAAGTCTACCAATGAACAGATCTATGAAGATCTTGTTTCTCCGATAGTTCAAGATGCTGTAAAAGGAATACATGGTTGGTTTTATCTGTTTATATTATAACATTTGCTTAGTGAGGTGGAAAGAGATTTATTCTTTTTGAGTTAATTTCTATTATATACTTATACAATGAACAGTCATGTATGCATAATATGGCTGAAGGTGAGTCTTGCTGTTTTTCTGTAAAAACAGAAACCAACATAAACTCCTATCTTAGATCAGTCTTTATATAGGGACCACTGCACCCTTGTTATGATTGTGGAATTGATGCTTACAGTTTTGTATAAGTAATGTTCGACTTTATTTATTGAAAATTGTTAATTTCAAATTTTCTTTTAACGGCTGTGTACATTATCCATGTCTAAGAGACTAAAATAATGGGTGGATGGGTGTCAATGACCGTCTCTTTAAAGGATAATATCAATGCCCAGGATTTAAATCCTACGCAAATGGGTCTGCAGTTACGAACTTAACTGATCCCATCACTGAATCAGACACTAGCAGACTATACTTAGTTATTTTTTCTGCCTGTCTATCAAAGGTTTCATTAAAATGTACAGGATAGTTGTGTCTCATAACGATAGCATTCACGGATTAATTCCTAGGTATCTTGCAATGCTCTATTCAGGGACTTTTATGGCGTACGGACAGACAGCGTCAGGTAAGACGTACACTATGCTGGGAAATCAGACGAACATGGTGCAGCCGTATAGAGGCTCTACGTCGTTGTGTGCTGACAACGAGATCATTGTGGACCCGGCTCATATGGGTGTTCTTCATTTTGTTGCCCAGGAACTCTATAGCCGGATTGATGAGGTTTGTTCAGCCTATTATGTGGTAAAGACTGGGCAAGCTCTGAGCCTGAGCCTTGAATTTACTGTCACAGTCAATCTCCAAACCAATCCTACTACTGGCCTGATCCATTTTTATTTTATTCTTATAACTTTTTTAATGTATTAGGTATGGTGGCTTTGCAAGCGACATAGGTTGTGAGGATTCATTGTTATAAGCAACATTGAATGAAGCCTCTGATGGAGGTCCTGATATAATTAGCATTCATGTTTGATTATAGTTAAATTTTTATATGTTATTGGTGCCATACAAAACAACTAATTTGCCTGTGGCATAATCTTTAGAAGTGACTTGAGCTACTTAGTCTGCAGCATATTGGTCTACATATAAATGATTTGGAGTGTTTTAAACATACTTCAATTTTATGTTAGATCTTGAAGTGATTGTAAAGACCTTGAACAGTTTATATGCAAAATGAACGTTGACCTTCGTTCATTCAATGTGCGATACTCTGTCGTGAATGTGACTCATAGATCTGCTCAATACTCTGTCATGCTTGTGATTTGCATATTAGCTGCAATATTTAGGTGCCCTCATTTTATGTTCAGTCTGGTGAACTTATATATACTTATGGTCCTTTTTCTGTAGTTTCTGTGTGGTTTAAAAATTAATATTAATTGTTTTTTGTATTTTTATATGGTATTTCTAACAGACAATAGATCGCATATTTCTGGTGAGAGTCTCTTATATTGAAATATACAATGAGAATGTCAGGGACCTTCTTGCCGATCAAACTAACAAGAAATGTCACAATCTTAACATCCTGGAGGACGTGGTGTGTACCTTTCTTTTGCTCTTGATTTATGTTATCAATTATATTTAATTGTTTTATGCATTTATTTATTGATATTAAATATATACTTGACTGTGCTGATGGCGTGGTGGAAAGTTGTTCGATTATTTATCAGTAGGTGAAGGGTTCAAATCTTGTACTCTCCACGTCCCTGATTTGCTATTCGAGCAGGAAACTGATGTTAAACTCTGCTTTTGCTTCTATATATATAGGAAAATTAGGTTTTGACAACTTTTACTTCACTAAATTTTTTATGTAGACCTATCTATAGTTGGGTCTTGGTCTATGTTTGTGCTTTTCAGTATAATTTTGTATGTATTGTTTAAGGTTTTTATCCAGACTGATTTATGTAGCTAAGAAATGTGCGCGGTATCTTTGTTGTATGATGCTGTATGTTGATGTTACTCTGCAGTATGGTGACATTGTAATCAAGGACGCAGAAGATCCAGTTGTAATGGGACCTGCTGATATAATCAAGCATCTGATGAGTGGGGAAAGTTAGTGTGTACTGTAATTAATTGTTACTAAATATGTAATACACTACGTCCGACTAATTTGCTTCACATTCAGAAAATGGTTCAGATATCATAATATGTGGTTAAGATAAAAGTAGTTTAAAGTACATAACAATTTATAGTACGTATGTTATTGTAGTGCTCTTTCTAAAAAAAATTGTTGGAGTTATTTCGTAAAAATCAATTAGGACTGTGTTATTGATTACTTTTTGTTATTTTTGTTGTAGCCAATCGACGCTATGGTGTAACTAACATGAATGAAAAGAGCAGCCGTTCTCATACAATCTTTCGCATTGTAGGTTTCATCGTTTGTCTTCTTGTTAGAATGAGCTTGATAAAACTTTAGGATTTTATGATGTTTTTCCTAAACTTAGACTGAACGTAGCAGACTTGAATTGAAATACTATTCTATAGTTCATTAGATTTTTATTTTCACTTTTGTGAATATGATATACAAAAAAATTCCGGCTTTAAATGTAAATGTCAATGTTGTAAAGAAATGGACATCTTGAAAAAAGAATGTGATTGGTGTATCTTTGTGACTTTTCATAAAGATTGACTTGTTTCGATGATCTATTCAGTAAAACAGATGTGGGGTAAGCAGAAAGTCAAAGCTCCCAGAAGTCTGTTGTTATTCTTGTGCTATAACTGCAGTCATTAAATTTAGTTCTTTAAAAATTTGTGACTAAGTTTTTTTGGTTAATTTTTAAAATTCTTATTTGCTTAATTTACTACAAATTATTTATTATATTTGTATTATTAGTACTATTGTTAGCTTGTAAACTATAATAGCAATTATCATGTATTACTGAACTTACTCTGTTTTGACCTGCAGATAGTTGAGAGTCGAGAGCGCAATGACAACGACAGAGACTCCTTCGACATGAACTCTGCTACACAAGTGTCTCATCTGGTCAGTGAAATGTCTTCTGTCTTCTTTGTATGCAAAATGAGGAATTTTATCTAAACTAGTTGCCTTCTATTATTGTCGTGAAGCCAAGTAATGTAGCAAAATACTTGCACTCTGGTTTTACTATCTGCCCTTTCTGCCTTGTTGAATCAAGTTAAAGTCTTAAGCCTAAGTAAATGTCAGAGTTTCTGAAGCACATCAGTAATGGGTCGAGTGCAGGATCTAAACCCTGCAGCTGCTGATTCTCAGTGGGACAACTTAAATATGCTACCTGGCTCAGCATATGGTATTGAATTCTGTGCAATATGATTGAAAATCTATTATTATTACAGATTTCTTGAGACCTCATTGGTTTTGAATACTTTATAGAACCTACTAGATGCGTGGGGTAGAGATGTTGATAATCTTGGATTTTTACTGTTTGTATATATTCTGGACTACTCTTCCTTAATAATAAATAATAAAGGTTTAACGTCCGTTTCCTCAGACAAGGATGATATCAGGGAAGTCAGGATGATATCTGGGACGTCAGGATTATGTCAGAGACGTTAATATAAAGAACTTATTTGATTCGGTACTGTATTTTGTAGAATCTGGTGGATTTGGCCGGCAGTGAGAATGCCAATCAGACTGGTGCGACAGGTCAGAGACTGTTTGAGGGTGGCTTTATAAACAAAAGTCTGCTCACTCTCAGCAATGTCATCTCTCAGCTTGCCATTAAGAAAGAGTACGTTTGTTTGACGGTTATTTAACTAAGATCTTTAGTCATCCTAACTTGGATTATTTTAACTTTGTTTTTGTATTTTGTAATGTATTATCATTTTGAAAGCGAAAGCTAATGGTAAAGCTAATGTTAACGTCAGTTTCCTGACTCAAAAGTGATGTCAGTGACAGGTGAGCCCAGGGTTTGAACCCCGCACATACAGATCTGCGGTCGAGTACCTTACCGACAACCTCAATTTTATTATTATTTAATTGATTTTTTTAGATGTATATGTATTTGACTTCTATTGATATGTATTGTTAAGTTATGATATCGTTGTACTTGAATGATTCATAAGTTATTTAGTGGTTTCTAGAGTTAATGATAGATATCTTTCGGTGGACTAACAACGGCATTAACTTACTACTCTAAACAAGTTTGGTTATTCCTTTAAACTTTCGTTATTTGTTTCATATTTATGTTTTCCACATTTAGTATTTTTGTATTATATATTATAGGACCCTATAAGAAAATTGCTTTGTTTATGAAATAGAAAGTTGTAATAATAATCTATTCCTTTATTAATCACCAATCTGACAAGCCGCAGATTGCAACAATGAAGTACCGAAGTCATAAACAAAAGATTCAAAATATATCAGTAAATATCTAAGTGTAATATTTGGGTCTGTTCAGGCACATCAGTTTTCGTGACAGCAAGTTAACGCGTATTCTGCAGAATTCTCTTGGAGGTAATTCAAAGACGGCTATTGTATGTGCTGTAACACCAGCTGTCTATGAAGAGACGCTGTCTACTATCAAGGTAAACTATATAACGATCCATATCTCTTGTTCATTGCAGACACATACTTAGGTGGTTAAAGGCACATATTGGTAAACTGTGGAAAAGCTCGCCGGAGTCCACTATTCTGAATGTCGACTGCCAACGGCATATGTTTGACATGTCCAGCAGGATATATACAGCTAATGAATTGATACTGCCTTGTTTCTTTGGGAAATTATGTTGTTTACTGGCCAAAATATATGTATAAAATGTTTTTCTAGTATGTGCTGCGATTGGTTCTTTGAGAAATTTTGTGGTTTAGTGGCCAAAATATACGTATAAATAATTTTTCTAGTATGTTCTGCGATCACTGGTAATATAATTTTATAACATTTCTCTACGAGTTGCATTTTTGAGGATTTCTGTAAACCATGTGTTATTTTATTGGGTCCTCAGCTTGTAGCTACTGCTGCATATAATTTGACAGTTATTCAATTAGATTATAGATTAAATTGCTAAATCCAGGGGCTTGTGGTCATTATACGCCGATCGCTTGATCATTGAGTGATTGATTGATTGGTTGGATACAGTTTGCCCAGAATGCAAAGAGAATAATGAACAAGGCTGTTGTGAATGAAGTTATGAGTGGACAGCCATTGCTCAGTCAGTATCTCAAGACTATTGCTCAGCTCAAGCTAGAACTAAAACAGGTTTGCTCTACGTCATATGGCTCTCAATCGTTAGTTTTACTACAGTTTCTTAAAAATTCAAATTTCATAGACTTGTCGAAAATCAACATGTAATCAAGGCTTGGCAGAATTTCTCTTTAATTTGTGTCTGAATATACAATAATATTTGTATCAATAAAAAAACAATATTTGTAATAAATTAACAATATTTGTATGACTATACAGTACACAGGTGTGTAGTATTAACTGCTGTTGGCCACCTTGACATCATCATCACAGTATCAGAAGCAAATCTCTTTTTGTGCTACACTGCACCTTTCTGAGTTCTATTATCATTGTAATTATAGCAATCCAATTCTATATATAGAGGTTATGAAGACCGTTAGAAAATATTTGAAAAGAGTCCTGGTTGACTGAGACCATTTCTTACTAATTTCATTGTAAAACTAAATGACAGCTTACAAGACTGAATGAGCAGTCTCAAGAACTATTGATTTCTATTTCTTACTTAATTAAATTACATATTGATAAATTGATTGATTGTTAGGCAAAAGAGTCACAACCAGAATGGATGGGATTAGAGAATAAAGAGCTTCAGCAGAAACTAATGGAACAGGCTAAGTCTGAAGAAGTGGCTAAAGAAAAACTCGCTAAGATTCTTCAGCTGTTATCAAACGCCAATCGCTTCAATGATGATGACAATGTCAGCTTTAAGGTTGTTATTGTTGCTTCTAGCTGAGGCCTGATTGTTATTTGACATTAGAAAACTATTTACAAGTTGTTACTATTTCATTTGCTAATTATTGTTCTCATCCGCAGACACATAGTGCTGATCTAGAATTAGCATTTCCTACTAGCCTAAAATGTGCAATTTATATACTTGATAATTATATTATGCAATAAATTGCCTGTGCTACATCTGGAAGTTAAAGTGTGCTGCATGTCTAAATGTAAGAGGTAGCTGACTGTTTTCATGCAGTACAGGCATATCTCTGAAATCTTTTTTCTCTACCTTAATGCTAAAATCAAGATTTAATAAAGTCGCCAACTTGTGTTAAGGTCATCTAGTAGGTTTATGGAGTGCAAATATGATGTTCTCTAAAGCAGACTGAGTAGAAATATGTGGCTTAGATCTACTGTTTGGCTGATGAGGAGAGAGTGACATTGAGAGTCATTAACTAGATGAATTTGTATTTTTAAGTAAATTTCCGCATTTCCAATCTAATTTGCATTCAGTTTATAAGTTTTTATTATTTAATATTTATAATTACAGTCACGTGTCAAAAGAAGAGAGACATGGTGCCCGGGTAAGGGCAGACCATCCAGTGTACAGCATGTCGGTGCTTTTAAGCCGTTGCCGCGCAGAGGTAATATACTACATGTATATATTCAATGCTCATCTCTGCAAGTCAGCTTATATAATTATTGATAAGATTAGTTTAGTTGGATCAAAACTAGAAATCTAGAGATTTATTTTCTGACAACTTTGATGAGCATATAACGATATAGGAGCTACTCTCTTAGTGCAATGCCTACTGGCAGGTCTATGGTATATAACGCCTCCACTCTGGGAGCTCCGCCTCCGCTATGGGAGCTACATTATGCTGTAATTTAATGCTAATAATATTCTGCAATTCAGCTTATATAATTTGATAAGTTTAGTTTAGTTGGATCAAAACTATAAATTATTTTTGGACAACTTTGATGAGCATTTAACAATATGAGAGCTACATTAGGCTGTAATTTAATGTCTTGTGAATAGTCAGTTGGGTGGAGGAGGCACAGAAATATTAGAAGTTAACTTTGTCATCTGTGGACTTCTAATGATAACATCAACATTAAATGTGGAAGTTATGTCTTCATCTATATAGTGAATGCATATCCTTCTTTTAATGTTATATCATGGACTCAGAGTGTTCAATATACAATAGTAATAATAATAAAGGTTTAATGGCTATTTCCTCATAGAAGAATGATGTCATGGACGTCAAACTAGAATACCACTAGCATTCCACAGTAAATTATATAAATATAATAAGGTGTCCATGATTACATGTGATTTGACAGGTGAACGCTCTGAGCTGATGTACGTAACAGAGGAATTAGAAGAATCTCCTACAGAAGAGGATCGCAGACGTGACACAGCTCATTTTGATAAAGCTTTGCTTGGATTTGCTGCCAATGCTAGCAGTACTGGCGAGGAATTGTTTGTGCCTCTCACATACAGCAAGGAGGTTCAAACAGATGCTGATCTACTGGAATCTTTAATCTCTTCTTCCTCGACTAAATCAACTGCCGTTGATCTCGCTACAAACGTTGAGGTTCTGGGAGACTCATCGACAACTACAGCTGTTCCAGTGAAGTCTTCAGTGCCGTTGTTGGATGTTGAAGTGCAAACAGATGCAAACGAGAGTTTGGTATCTAGCAATGTGGTCACCGTGGATTTTGAAAAGAGAATTGAACAACTGGAGGTTACTTTCTCACTATAATGACAATATATGTAAATTCAAAATGTGGAATGAGTCATAGAATTTGTTACAGTATAAATGGCTTTCTTGTCAAAACCATATGAGATTTTATATTGTGTTGTACAGACATCATGCAACCATTTAAAAAAAACTGCAAACATATTTCTATAAAAAATTATTTACTAGAGCTTCCTTAAGTATTGTTATCCATAGTAAATGAGTAATTAATTATAGAAGAATATTGAAATATATTTGTAACTTGGACTGTCTAGCATTTAATTTCGAGATTAATTGCTTGGAAGTTAAATAAATGTGGCTTTGTGATCTGCCGTACACCTAGTATTGTAACAAATTATTGACTTCTGATTATACCCCTCAAAATTAATACTTTTAAAATGCATTACAAATGGAGCCAATTACTGAAATATATTTTACTTAATGGTTGATATTTTTCTCCAATTAATAGTAAAATAACTTTATGGTTTCTTTGTTCATAGTTTGTATTAAGGATAAAATGTACTTTTAATTTCCTTTTTATTATTGTTGTAAGATTTTATTTTGTCTGCTGATCTACTCTGCTCTGTGCTTCATATTCCATAAGCAGTGTACTGTAAGTGGTCTATTTTATTGGCAAAAATACCTTACTAACTATATTAACTATGCTTAACTGTAAGATTGGTGTTTTTGTTTATTTCTTACTTCTAAGTAACAACTGTAGGTTGTCTATTTTATTAGAAAAAGTACCTTACTAACTTTATTAACTATGCTTAACTGTAAGATTAGTGCTTCTGTTTATTTCTTACTTCTAAGTAACATTGCATTTGTTACAGTAGAATTAGCATAACCTGATGATAACTAATTGCTTTCGTTTTGTTAGGCCTAATTATTTTTATTGGTATTATTAAATCATACAATGCTGACTCATTAAATGTTACATTTAGTTTCTTTGATATTATTGAGGCTAATTTTGCTCGACAGGAGAATTTGAAGCAGAAGGATCAGGAGTTTACCGATAGGATGGAGGAAAAGGAAAAAGAAGTATCTAGTAAGTAAAATTTGATCATTTTTAATGGAAGTATAATTTACTATAATCAGCTTTTGATCTCTACTTTAAAATTGCAATATATTCAGCTACAATGCTCATATTTTTCCAAAAGGATTTATATACATTTTAAAAATTTGTTGATTAAGTTGAAAAGGTTGACAGATCAGTTTTTATGAAGCCTTATCTGTGAGGTAGATATTTACTAAACTTCTGCTGGGGTGTTAGTCCATAGGCTACTTCACAGGAAGCTAATGATGTTTACAAGTTATATTGACTGACTGATCAGGACAATGAACTGGGCTGTAACTGGTTGGGAGTGAAATAGACCATCATTAGAAGTAGACCATCAATAAGAGTAGACCGCCATTAGAAGTAGACCATCATTAGAAGTAGACCATCATTAAAAGTAGACCGTCATTAGAAGTAGACCGTCATTAGAAGTAGACCGTCATTAGAAGTGGACCATCATACTGCATTTAAATATTTTGCTATAATTCTGTTTATGATATTCAGATCTGAAGCACTTGCTTAAGGCTGCTAAGAGACAATCAGTATCATTCATAGCTGACAGGTCGATGCTGGACTCGAGTACTGTAGGTGTGACATGCAAATCGCAGGGGTCTTCAAGTGAACTGGCTAGCTACATGTCTGAGGTATGCTCTATGTAGCAGCACTTATTAGGGACAGCCTGTACTGCACCTTTTATTTATGTTTCTGTGTGTAAGGCTGCATTTATATCAGCTTCAGTTAATTTTGGCGTGCTAGCTATGTCATTAAGATTTTTGATTAAAATTTTCTTTGATGTGATAGTGCTGCGTGAATTGCGAGATGACTTTAGTCTCAGGTCTAAGAGCTCTTTAGTCGATCTCAAGAATTGTAATTAGCGCCTCTGATAGCAACAATAGCACTGCAAGGCTTCGTTGCACTGATACAGTTTTCTGAGACAGAGTTGAAAGAATAGTTTTCTTTTTAAAAATTGGTAAGAACAATGATGATTCATAAAAGCAATCTGTCTTACGCATTGTGTACAACAGAGAGTGGCGTTGTGTTGTTCTGTGTTACGCATTGTGTACAACAGAGAGTGGCGTTGTGTTGTTCTGTGTTACGCATTGTGTACAACAGAGAGTGGCGTTGTGTTATTCTGTGTTATGTATTGTGTACGACATAGAGTGGCGTTGTGTTATTCTGTGTTATGCATTGTGTACAACAGGGAGTGGCATTGTGTTATTCTGTGTTATGCATTGTGTACAACAGAGAGTGGCGTTGCTGGAGACTAACAATGAGCTGGTTCAGTTAAATGAAGATCTTGTGGCGCGCAGTGCTGAACTAAGCGATGCTCTACAGAATGCGTTAGTTGCCGACATATTCACATTTTACGTTTAACTGAGAGCTTGAAATATGTGCACAGCGACATTTGGAGCTGAGCTGAAGACGAATTTGCCAATTTACACAGACATGAACGATTTGATTGCTATACCTTCATATATTTTTTAGTCTGCAATATTCTAAAGTAGTAAACTTATTCAATATTCTGAAATATTTCTGTATAAGCATATATTTTAATATTTTTATATTCATTAGAATTAGTATCAATATTAGTGTATTCAGTATTCTTATTCGCTCCATACTAATCTTGTCTGTTTTCCCCAACTCATGAATTGTTTGTGTGGCCAGGTTATCTCATTGAACTTTAGAAATATTTGCTGCTGGATTTTATTGTTTTTGAATGGTCTATGAAAATTTGATGCAAACCTATGCACCAGGTTCGAGGTTGAATTTGTAGTGTGATTCTGTTTGTCCTGAATTAATTTTATATAATTTTATATTTTAATGTTGCTGGCTTTCTATAGCATTTATCTCACTCAGCACTGTTTTAGCCCTTTGACTTTAAACTAGCACTGCGTTTCTCTATGTAGGTTTTTAGTTTCTTGACAATGTCTCTTTGTTATTAACTTAAGCGGTTTGTTTAACTTTCCGAAGATGACAGTCAGGAACCGAGAGTTAAATTCTGAGCAGACAAATACACATCCTGCCTGTAATGATTTGCAGATTGAAAGTGAAGAGTAATTTATTAACGAAACGTCTATGTTTAGAATGATTGATATGAACCATTGGATATCAAGTACAAAGAGTTCATTGACTAATAGCTGATTTAATTACTGTTTCACAGCAATAAGAAGATTGCTGAGTTGAGAGCCAAAAGCTCGGAACTGATGAGTAAATTGAACGACATGAATAGCGGCTACAACGATTTAAAGCTTGAATACGAGGAACTGATTGAGCTTACTCGTTACGAGAAAGATCTGCGAGAGGAGAGCTTTGCTGAACGTCAACAGGTATGATTTTCTCAATTATTAATCTGATTTGCCAGTGGCGGGATCGGTACCATGTCTGGCTGCAGATCAGTTGGTGCAAGGTTCATATTCTGTTCTCGCCTGTTAAGTGTGTGCTTAGAGACTAGAAACTGATGTTAAACCCGACCAGAACCCTTTTATTTCTTAATATATACTATCTATGAGTGGTCAGTAACACTCACGTTGAATTCTTTGTGATTGATTTATAGAAATGTGTACATCTCCTAACTGCAAGGTTGAAGTTGAAATTTAAGCAGCTGTTTAGTCCCATGTCATCGCTAACATGGATTATATAGCACCTCATCTATCTTAGGCTGTATTTATTCCTTTTTCTGGCTTCATAGGTTTCTCTGATTTACCTATTTATCATTAGGTTAGGAATCTATGACATTTCATTCACTGTATTTTGTTTATGATTGGTGCTGAATGTTTAGACAACACATCACGATCTGGTGATGCGCATTCGGTCACTGGAGAATATGAAATCAGGCCGGCAGCGTAGCAGCATCAGCAGTGTCGACTCTCCGTCTGCTCTAAACAGATCTGCTCGTCGTAGTGACGTCAGATTGGTTCGTGATGTTGTTGTTGTTTCACTGCATCGGTTGTTGTGCAGATCTCTTTCATATGTTTTTGTCTTCAACAGGAAGTGCTGAGAAATGTGTATCTAGCTGATACAAGTAGCAACTTTCTTATTAATGCTCTAGCATATTTAATAGTAACTATTTTCTAAAAATTATGATGAAATAGTTGATTGCATTTGTTGAATCTAATTACATAAAACATATTTATAAAGTATAAGTGATGCTACGTTGCACATTCACTTTTAATAAGAACACAAAAATATTTGATTGTTTAGCAGAAATTGTTAAGATTTTTCTCAGGTATTTTACAATTATGTCTATTGTTCAATCGCCCATGTCGCGTGTGTGATTTGTTAGGAAGGTAACGTCTCACTGGACGATTTATCAAATATTGACGCTCTTCCACTTCTGGCGACTGAAGATAATGTGATTTCTGATGAAGGGTTGGAAGGCACAGCATCTAGAGAGCTCAAAGACACGGTATGTTACGCTAGTGAATGTCATCATTACCCATGTGGTATGTTACGCTAGTGAATGTCATCATTACCCATGTATGTTACGCTAGTGAATGTCATCATTACCCATGTGGTATGTTACTCTAGTGAATGTCATCATTACCCATGTGGTATGTTACGCTAGTGAATGTCATCATTACCCATGTGGTATGTTACTCTAGTGAATGTCATCATTACCCATGTGGTATGTTACGCTAGTGAATGTCATCATTACCCATGTGGTATGTTACTCTAGTGAATGTCATCATTACCCATGTGGTATGTTACTCTAGTGAATGTCATCATTACCCATGTGGTATGTTACGCTAGTGAATGTCATCATTACCCATGTGGTATGTTACTCTAGTGAATGTCATCATTACCCATGTGGTATGTTACGCTAGTGAATGTCATCATTACCCATGTGGTATGTTACGCTAGTGAATGTCATCATTACCCATGTGGTATGTTACGCTAGTGAATGTCATCATTACCCATGTGGTATGTTACTCTAGTGAATGTCATCATTACCCATGTGGTATGTTACGCTAGTGAATGTCATCATTACCCATGTGGTATGTTACTCTAGTGAATGTCATCATTACCCATGTGGTATGTTACGCTAGTGAATGTCATCCTTACCCATCCAGTAGCTGTTGATCTTCTTTCTCTCTGAGCTTTGTTGCTGCTTCCATTTCCATCCAGTCACTGAGATTCCTTAGGACAGTCGTATAAAGCTGGTAAAAATCTTTATTGGCATGCTTTCCTTTACTTGAAAGCCTACTTGTTCTTATATATGAGATACTCCTTGTAATTTCCAGTATTTGAAAGTTGAAAGTTGAATACTTATGATGTTCATATACACTGACTGGGGCCAGTGAATATGTCGGTAAGATATTCGAGTGCAGATCAGTATGTGCGGGGTTCAAATCCTGGGCTCTCCCTCCAATGACATTGCTTTCGAGTGTGGAAACTGACGTTAACATTGCTTTACTAGCTTTATATATATATATATATATATATATATATATACACACACATACACAAAGATCTACAGTTTGAAATGAAATAATTAGGAACTGACTGAATGTGATGATGCTTTGATAGGCATTGCTGAGAGACCAGTTGAAGCAGTGTGAGGAAGAGGTTAGACGCCTCACCGATAGTCTCTCTGAAGCTGACATCGCTGCAGAATCTCTGAAAAAAGAACTTAAGGAACAAATCGCCCTGGTATTGTAGTAATGATAGTTTTATTTTAATTACCAAGAATGGAAATAGGGCATTTCATCTTAATTATATTGATTAATGAATATATGTAAATCAATTGGTATGTCTTCAAAAAAAATCAGATGTTTCACATTGTTTGTTCTTGAATAATGCAATACCCTTGCTGTATTCCGGTTGCTGAAAAATAGATCAACCATGAACTGTGCGTGTTGTAAAATTGCGTCAAAGCTCTAAGATCCAAACCTATGTCAGAAAAGGCATTCGATTGATGAGTGCCTAGGCTCCAGAAGTTACTACTAAATTTTCTAATTCTAACTCTAGTGATCCTGGGCTACAAGGGATGATGATGATGATGTTGATGATAATGATGAGCATATTGTAATGTATTTCAGGCAGTGGATGCTGAGCAGGAGCTGATCGATGCTAAGGATGAGCTGTACTGTTGTAAACAGACTCTGCGGCAGAGAGACAGCCTAATCACTGAGCTCCGCGTCAGACTTGACGAGTTGACCAATGAGCTATCTGCTCTACAGCAAGACCAGCCTGAACGCCAGCAGCTCAATTCCAGTGTGGTGGAGAAAGATGGCAAATCTACCATTCCATGCGACGACGACAAAGTTGTGAAGTTCTCAAATGTTGAAGCTAATCAGTTGCCACATAATTCTACCAGCGAGGTGGCTGATTGTTCAGAAGCATCGAAGGATGTGTCAAGTCTCGAGCAAGATCTGTGTGCTAATGTTGTATGTGAAGCTGTTGAAATACTTCCAGAGGAAATGAAGGACGGCCTCGGTATAGGAATAGTTATTTTGGCTGAAAATGATTCTGTCGTTGAGAATGCTGATGGGTCTGTTCTTAAGAACAGAGACACTGTGGATGCCGAAAATTTGCAGAATACTGTGAATATATTGAGAAGCATGTCTTCTCTAGTAGCCACTCTAGCTTCGCATAGAGATGAAGTAATTGAGCAGCTAATAGCTGCTGTCGATTCACTATGTAGTAACGTTAGAGATATAACTACTGAGAGAGTCATTGAATTGAACAAGTTGATATCTGCTCTAGACTTAAAGGCTTCGATTGAGTCAAATAAATGCGCTTCTGCTGCTGAATCATCTTTGCAGAATTCATCTGTTGTTTCCCCTGCTGATAACGTATTTGAAACGGCATCTCTAAGCGCAAACCAATCCTGGGTATCTAACAAATCTGCTGTGGCTAATAATGGTAACTTCGCTGTCTCAGTTGATCTTCTGCAGACATCCATTGATACAACTGAGACACTTACAGAGGTCAGACAAATTAGCCAGAGGTCGGTTAACAGTGAAGATGATTCTGAACTTCAAGAACCAACCGGACAACCGTTGGAGGAGTTGAATATTGGTCCAGAAATTTCTGCAAGACAGTCAGATTGTGGATCAATCTATCAATCATTAGATCGTTCGCTAGCTTGTGACGATGCCCCAAGCTTATGCGCAGCATCTGATGGTTCTCAAAAAGATGCGCTCAACTTGCGTCGCTCTTCTGTGTTCTTAAGTTGTTTGTCAGGTGTTGGTGAAGTTCTTAGCTCAGCCTCACCTACTTCTGTCATGGATGCATCTTGTTCACCAATCAACAGGAGCGTTACATCGGATGCTTGGACTACCATGAATTCATCTGTGCTCGATCCAGTTACTAGAATATCTGGCACAGACATTAGAAAGTCTGAAATGGGTGATGCATCAGTTAAAGAGCTTCATAATACGTAAGTGCAACTAATTGTTATGGCTACTGTTATTTTATTTATTAATATTTATTAGTTATTCATTTATCCAGATCCTAGCTAATCTGAGATTCAAGGGATGATGATGACTAATTGATTTATTTTCTGTTTGCTTCAGTACTGTATGTACTGTTATATTGACTTTTCTTATTAACTGTTTGTTGTGTACTCTACATTGAAATTTTCATTTGTCACCTTAAACGTAGCTTTTTCCATAATTTACAAGAATTATATTCAGTGTTAAGGCTTGTGAAATGAAATCAAGTATTGCAAATTTATATTCACTCAGTCTATTTTAAGGCTTGTTGAATGAACTCGAGTATTTTAACATTTTTGCACTCTCACTCTGTGTTGATTGTAGTATTGAAGTCTTAAGGAATGAGCTCAAGTCAGCCAGAAGTCAGCTCGTTGTTGATACTAATCGAGAACTGGAGTACAGGAAGCAGTACAGTCAGGCCGAAGAGATTATCAAAGAGGTCAATGCAGCCAAGACTAAGATTATCAGCGAAAATAACTCCATCATCGAGAAACTTCAGAAAGATGTTAGTACTGTAGTGCAATAATTTATTAGAAAGTATTAGTAAGATATTCGACCGCAAATCAGTATGTGTGGGGTTCAAATCCAGGGCTCGCCCTGGATTTGAACCCCAATTAAAAATAATTAATTATTTTAAAGTTTTCAGAGAAGTCAGTATAGAGATTATATCTAGACGCGGTTCATCTAGCCACTATCAAGCTTCTCAATGTGAAGTTTCTTAAAATAAATTGAGTGACAGTTTCTCTAAGCTCAGTCTTCTGGATCATCACCACATCTGGATTAATACATTTGAATTGCCATAACTGGATCATCATCACATCTGGATCATCACATCATTATGACTATCATTATCTGGTTCTCTATGCTTCATTGTTGCAAATTGTTTTCCCTGTACCTCTGTTAGACATGTAAATAACTTATTTTAACTATACTCCTCTGTTCTAAACTGTTGTAGGTGTCAGATTTAACTGCACGGTTAAGAAAAGTAGAATGTGACCTACAGTTAAGTGAACATCACCTCAACCAATCGCAGTGTGAAGTTTCTGATCTACGAGCGGAGCTTAAATCAGCTCACGACGCTCTGCGCTTGGACTCACTTGCAGGTCAGGGTGCTAAGCGCTTTGGAGCAATGACGGATCAAGATATTGCGCGACTTCAGGATCGGTTTAAAAAGTTAACAACTCAAAATGATCTTACTACACAGCGATGTGAGAAATTAGAGGCAAAGATCAAGGAGTTTGAAGGTAGATCTGTACTGTTGTACTCTTTAGTCATGTTTATTAAAATATTTGTGTTTATTACAAGTTTTTATGTTTTATTTTTCTCCTCGCTGTAGCTTTCCACTACAGTCGATAGAGTCGCGATTCTAAACTTTAATTGCATATTTTTAAATAATTAGTGAAGGGACATTTTAGTCCACGGTAAAAATCAAGAAATTTGAATAGTTGAGATTATGTAAATACTGATGTAGGCTCATCATAGAAAAATGGATTGATGCAAAGAAATTTTGATCTATAACTTATTTTATGTCTTTGCTCTATTACTAAGACGTTATATGTTTGGTTGGTGATCGCTTAGGCTCCAGAAATAATTACACAATTTTCTATAGTTATCCTGACCGTTGTTGTGTGGTGATTAAGAAGGTCATGAAAAATAGGGATTGACTGATGATATGGTGTGTGACAGAGAGGATTGAAGAAGGTCTATTTGTGTCCAAGCCCTAGTTAAACTTGCATTTAAGGGAAGTAAATTACGATGATGATCCAGAACCTAGTTAAACTGGGATTCAAGGGAAAATGATGATGGTGCTCTATTATTGTGTGACAGTTGCTTCGAGAAAATATCCGGAAGTAGAGATGGAGAGGAACAGTTATATGAATCAGCTGCAGGAGTGCAGGGAGCAGCTTGACAGAGCGAGAGCTGAGACAAGTCGTCTGCAGATGCTCTACAACAAGACGTTCTCTGAGGAGGCTCCGATGAAACTAGAGCTCTCCAAGCTTGCGCATAGTCTCATACAGGTAACCTATGCTCGACAATGGGCTCTCTTTATTTTTTGTCTTAAACTGAATTAAAGTAGTGCCACTGTCCCCAAGATTCGCCTGCTTTTGATGAATACTGTGAGCCTGAAAGTTGGTCCATTCTAAATTTAACTTAGCCTTCTTTTGTTGTTCTTTAAGATATTATAAGCAGCTTGTTGTACGAGATAATTTTTAAGAAATTATAAGTAGTTTGTTTTAAGAGATAGTTGAGTTGCTTATATTAAATGTGTGAGATTTATTTTATCTGAAATTTTCTCTATTCAGCGGTTGTTGTCTTGAAATTATTATTGCTTCCAAAATTATTTCTATTTCTCAGCTATTGATCTCTAAATTATCAGATATTTGCATGATTATGTACTTGTTAAATCTAGGTTTAACGGTCTGGTAGAGGAATAGATAGCTAAACTATTCATTTAGTAGTCTCTGATAGGATTGTTTTGTAAATAAGTTACGCTAAACCGTCTAGTAGGAGTAAGTACTACTAACTGGAAGCTAAACTATTATGTCTCATCAGTGGTACATTGTTCTGTGGTGTAAGCCCCTAGCTCATATGTCCATGATGATGCCTTTATTTTGAGAGAATGGTTTTTGTCTGAGCTTTTAAGAGGTTGTGTAAATTAAAGTATTTAAGCATGAGGTTATTAAATCATTTTACATAATTAAAAAAAAAAAAAAATTATAAAATGATCAATAATGTAGTTTCTTGTAATAATTTAGAAAGATTCTGTGTATTATATTGCAATCATACTGTAATTTTTCAATATTATAAATAAAGATATTGTTAATTGTCATAAATATTATTTGATCTACATTTGAATTATATTTTTTTATCTCTTTTTTTCTATTACTATTAAGTGTAAACTGTTCTATTCAACATTGTAGGCTAACAAAGCAAAGCTGGAGTATGAAGAGATAATTGCTGGATTGAATGCTGAGAAAGAATCTCTGAGAAGAGAAGTAGAGAGCCACTTGAGTGAGCTGAAGACACTGAGATCTGAATCCTCTGAGGTATATATAGCCTCGCAGTGTTTATTATTGCTTTCAGTTCTCTCTCTGTTACTTTGCATTTTGTTTTATTTGTCCTAATTTTCTGATAAACTGCTGTTGTAATTAAAAAGAATTCTTTCATGTTATTAGAGTTTCACATTATTGCTGCAATAAGCAACTTTGTACCTGTCATATTCTTAGAATTTTGTCTGGCACCGAGTAAAACACTATGCAGAGTTGGCTTTTGTCTAGTTAATAGCCTGTTTGATGTAATCACCATCCGACACTAAAGTCAAGAAATTATCTGATCTGTGCATAACTCTGCAGTTTTGTCTTGCAGTCACAACAAAGTAATTCTTGAGTGAACTGAAACTGTTCTGCATACTATTTTTCACTTTTTTACTCTGATTAATTTTATTTTCTTAGCTTAAATGTTACTGTATTTATTTCTGTTTAGCTGCAGAAAAATCTGGAAGAGTCTAGAACTTGTCAGATCACCAAACAAATGGAAATGGATGAATTAGTGGAGAAATTGAGGGCTGTGAATTGTGAGAAGTTTGAACTGGAGCAGAAGAAAGAGAGGGAACTGGAAGAATTGAGAATCGCAGCTGCACCAGTTCAAGTTAATACTGAAAGCCAGAATGAAGAAAAGCTGAGCAGACTTAAAGCTGACTATGACCAGAAATTGCTTGATCAGAAACTGTCCATAGAGTCAACGTATGAAGAGAAATTGAAGAATGTTTGTAGTGATAAAATGAAACAGTTTCAGATAGAAATTGGGAAAGTTCAGGCTGAAAAGGAAGCTGAAATGGAGGCTGAAACACAAGTAATAAGAGAGACTTTATTGATTCAGATGGAGAAAGAGAAAGGAGACTTTGATCAAAAATTAATGGAACAAAAATTAACTATAGAAGCAAAATATGAAGAACTGCTTAAGGTTCAGGCTGAAGAAAGAAGACAGCTGGATCAAGAACTAGAGAAATTTCGTACTCAGAAGGATTCAGAAATGCAGGATACAAGAGATTCATCATTAGTTCAGGTTGAAAAAGAGAAGCAAGACATTGATGGAAAGTTGACAATAGAACCAACCTATGTAGAGTGTCTGAGTGATATGCAAGTTGATGGTGTAAAATTATTGGCTGCAGAGAAATGTGAAATTCAGAGAGAAGCAGCCGCACTTGAAATCAAAGAATCTCTTCTAGTACAGGCGGAGAATGATAAAAGAGAAATTCAACAAGTGCTTTCAGACAGCTTAGAGACGCTGAAAATAGTGCAGGCAGAGAGAGATCTACTGAAACAGGAGATAGAGAAACTTGAAATGAAATTATCTGATTTAGTGACTCAACTAAACGTTGTAACTAACTTATCGCGTGATCAGGATTTGGGTGAGATGAAAAAGACTGTTATCGAAGAATTTGAGAATATCAAGAAAATTGAAATTGAACAAATGAAGGTGAAGATTGAGTCCGACTTGAAGAAAGCTAAAGAAGCAGAAATCGGTCTGATGACAACCAAAATAATGGAAGACTTTGAGAGTAAGAAACGTGCCGAAATTGAAAGCTGGAAAGTTGAATATATTGAGCAGATAAGGAAAGTTCTAGAAAACGAAAAGCAAGCAGAAATAGACAAATTGAAAATAGAACTATTGGAACAAAATAAAATCTCAAAATCTGAGGAACGTATATCACTCTGTTCAGAAGTGGAAAAGACTAACAGCGTACAACTCCTTCAGCAGCAAGAGGAGCTCAGTGCTGCAGGAGCTGGCGAATGTTGTCCAGAAACGAGAGTTCAACCTGAGGACGAAGAGTCGACAGAATTAGAAGCAATAAGTAAGATAGGAAACGAACACATTGAAAGACAAGAGGAAATTAAGACTGTAGATACTGATACTACAAGAGCAGAATTAAGACTACAGTGTGAGCAAGAGCTTTCTGCAGAAATAGAGAGACTTCGTTGTGAAATAAGCGAGTGTGAGCGCACTAAGGACTTAGAGATCGATAGAATAAGAGCTGAGCAGAGACAGAAATTAGAAGAGGTGATGTTAGAGAAATCGGCAGAAATGAAAAAACTCCGTTGTGATTTAAGAGAGGAATTTGATCGCATTAGAGTTGTTGAGATTGATGGATTGATAGCTGATCAGAAAGAGAAATTAGAGAAGATTTTAGCTGAGAAATCTGAGGAATTGGAGAGACTGTGCAGTGAATTAAGGATTGAATGTGAGCGCGTGAAGGATGCTGAAATCAGCGAATTGAAAGCCGAGCAGATTCAAAAACTAAAGGAAATACAGTTGGAAAGAAATGCTGAATTGGAAAGACTTCGTTGTGAAACACGACAGGAATTTGATCTTTTAAAAGAAGCTGAAATTGACAAACTGAAAGCTGAACAAAGTCAGAAATTAGAAGAGATGCAGATGAATTTTGATAAAGCTCGTGAGGAGGAGATCTTGATGGTGAAGGACCAGACACTCAAAATGGTTCAACAGATTCATTGCAATGCTGAAGAGGAAAAACTGCAGGCAATTGAGTCTTTCAAAGTAGAATATGCCTTGAAATACTGTAAAGATACTTCAACCTGCAGCAGTGACGTTTTGGACGAGATTATGCAAACAAAGAACTCATTACAGGCCGAACTAAACAGTATCCAGCTGAAATTGTCCGAATCAGAGCAGAATTTAGAGGCAAAGCAAACTCTTATTGTGGAATTGAGAGGCAAACTCTCAGCTCTAACGGAAGATATGAATAATAAATATTACGAATTTGAATGTCAGCTACAGGAGAAAGAAATGGTCATTAAATGTAAAGAGGAAGAAATACGTGAGTTAGAAATAGTCCTATCTAAGCGAGATGAACAGTTAGTCAATTCTGGTATTGAATTTGAGCAGGGCAGCAGTGTTGATCCAAAGCTGTTTGAAGCGGTAGCAGACAATGTAGAAACAGCTGTCCGAAAGGATGGTTTGATGACTACTACAACAAATAATGCTACTGATAATGACGTCAAGCTAGATTCTTCAAATGTAGTTACCAACGAAGAGATTGAACGAAGGGTTAATGTTCCGAAAGTTCAACTGATGGAGCTGAACACTGAAATAAATGAACTACGGGATGTTCTAAACAAGAAGGTACTTGTTCTTCTCACAGATACTTTAGACATTTAAAAGAATTTGATATATTGGCATTTATAATAAATAATTATAATTATTAATTTTATGCTCCTTTTCTATAAAGGCATTTATAAATTAAATTTTCTTTTTAGTTGATACGTACTATCTGGATGCTGAGTATAGCTTATCAGATAGGCAGAAATCTCTGCACTGTCGTTTCTTACCCTTTACTTGTGATACGAAATGACATAAAAGTCGGGTTTTTATCTGGCATGTGGAATTAATTTTGGCTGCCTGGGCAGAGCGACCTGCGCTATCTCTACAAAATCTTAACATCTTTCAAATTCTGTGACATCTTTATAACAGATTTTCAAAACTTGTGGGCTAGTGTTAATTATTGTTGACATTATTACTTTTATTATGGTTCAGCACTATAGGTATTAAACGGCAGCATACTGGACGCTAGTTGATTTAAGAATGGAACACCCTTTTAGAGAGCTTCTTTCTAGAAGTCTAGCAATGGACTGTGATTGTCTCCATCTCTCTGTAGCTGATGTAGGGATTATCTCAGATGTCTCTCTGTGTGGGCACTGGGTAGCCTCAACTAAAATTGACATCGATTGTCTTTATGAGCTTTCCGAAAGTGCTACCACTTAACTTTTACTGAACTGCTCCTAACTTATTTTAACTGAACTTGACCTTACGTATCATAGATATACATGTGTAATGGCATGTACTGTGATGTAGTTAGTACTTTAAACTTGTGCTCGTTTCAGTTTGTCAAAGCTAGGGAATGATTTAGTCTCATCTTAAGTGTTTCTGCTCGTTCAGTGGCTCAGTAGAATAATTTATTATTTTCTCTAATGCCTGCTCTGTTTCTATTTCAGGATAAAGAAATTGAAACTCTTAAGACGATTGCAGAGGAAAATTTGCATAAATTTTTATCCAGTGAAGAATCTCACAAAATGACTCTGTTGGCCGTTCAGAGCGACTGCAAGAATACTATAGAGCAGTGTAAGATAGCTCAGGGTGACAGCATTAAACTTATTACAGATGATCACTGTCATCAAGTAAACCAGCTGAAGCAGGACTATGATAAAATGGATAAAGAATATCAGGCTAAGATTCGTGAATTAGAAAGATTACTTTCCGATAATTTGGCTAATATGACTGAAGAGTTAAATACAAAGATAGTAAGCTTGGAAGAAAGTCACATGGTCGAGATAGACAACCTTCAGCATGCTTTGCAGCAGAGAACTAAGGATTTAGAGGAGACGAGAGAAAAACTGTGTGCTAATGATGAGGAATTGATAAAACTCTCTAGTCTTAAACAGATCGCTGTTAGTGATTTGCTGGAACTGAAGAATCGACTAGAAGCAGAGACTGCTTTGAGAGATAGCTCAATCGAGGAGAAATCATTGAAATTGAATGAGGCTCTGCAGAAAATATCTGAGATGCAAAGAGAAAGAAACGAGACGGTTAAGTTACTGACGGACGAGAAACAGAAACTTATTGAGAAGAACAAACTGCTGATGGCAGAGCTGATGGAAAAGGAGCAGAAGTGCAATGAATTAGAAGATCAGTTTCAACGTGATCGAAGGCAGTTAGTTGACAATTACGAGTCTAAACTCTCTGCACTTCAAGATGACATCGACCGACTGACTGATGTGACTGAAGAGAAGGAGGAAATGATTGCCAGTCATATAAAAGAAGTGCAGCTACTAAAAGATGAATTAGCACAAAAAGCGCAAAAAATTACAGAAGAGAATGCAACGATATCAAATGAAAAGTGTCAGATAGTTGAGCTGGAAGCAAGCGTTGCCAGACTGACGAAAGAGTTGAGCTCCTATGAAGTGGACTACAATGAACTTCTAAAGGCACACGAAACACTAAGCGAGGTGGCAGAGGATTTTCAACGAAAACTCGAGCAGACTAAGAATGACGATAAGGCTGTGAGCAACATGAAGTCCAAGATAGAGCAGCTACATCGCGATCTCGCACGAATAAGAGGAGAACGAGGAAATGCATTGCAGAAGGTAACATATGCATTATACACGTGATGTAATGCAATAAATGCTCCTTTCTTAGCACACTAAATTCACTTGAAGTTCTGAGACAATATAGTTAATAACTGTGTTCAAAAATAATTGTTTACATGTACCGTGCAATATTTTTCTCTATTAATATTCTAACGTTCCTACTTTATCCATTGAACACGTTTCTAATGTCGATTTTTTTAATTCTTCTAAATCTATTTTTCTGGGGTTCAATTTTCAATGGAAATATTCTATTGAAAATCTATTCAACTAAAATCAGTCTATTGAATGCAAGTATGCAGTATGCAGTCTACAATAACGTTATTGTAGCAAAGCTCAATAGAGATTTTATGGAATTCACTGAGGTATTGAATGTCTCCATAGCTAATGAGACTATGATCCATATGTTGTTCTACTAGGCCGCAGATCTGCAGCGGCAGTTGAAAGAGGAAAGGGAGAAGGCTGACGAGAAGGAAACTGCCCAGCAGAAGAAACTGTCTGAGGCAGAGTTCAAGGTCAAGGAGTTGGAAAGCAAACTGTCAGACGCTATGTCTGGAGAAGTTGTGACTCTGCGTAAAGAGCTCTATCAGATGCGCACAAAGGCGGGACGCTACGAGCAGAAGCTCTATCAGCAGGAAGACAGCTACTGTCAAAAAGTTTGTCGTTACTTTTCTTCCTACGCCATAAAATAAACTACAACTTTTTAATTTAATCGAACTAAATTTGTGGAATTATTATGTAGTGGTTAAGTTGATAACACACTTGCCGGATGGTCAAGGGTCATGGTTTCGATACTGAGGTTGATGAACCGTCTCTGAACGTACAGTTTGATAGGGACACAGATATTAAGTTATCTCGCAAATATTTTACGTATGTATGAAACAGCCAATGATATAAGTACCATCATTATGTTATATGACTACTACGCCACTGGCTCCAGCCAGTGTCAAAGTCGGTAAGATACTTGACTGCGGATCTGATGGTGCGGGTTCAAATCCTGGGCTCGCCCATCACTGACATCGCTTTTGAGTGAGGAAACTGACGTTAACCTTAGCTTTACCAGCTTTATATACTCTAAAATTGTAAAAGTTTTTTATTGGTAAAATTGTAGTACATGCCACAACTGTGAATGATGTAAGCCAACACCATATTTCATCTCATAAATGGACAAGTACACAAATTTAATGTGCAAATATAATTTGTAGAGTATTTAGAAGTACTCTCAGAACATCTGTCTGTTTTACTGCTTACATAACTGTTTAGATATTGTAGATAAAGGTCCTGAATGTTTCAGCTTCATAAACGTGTTGTACATTATAACTGTAGATAATGGTCCTGCGCTCTCAAAGAGATGACCAAGATGCCTACATACGACATCTCGAAGACGACTTCCGGAAGCTCAAAGCACAAAAGCAGCTGCAGAGCGGTTCTTCTGCTAGCTCGTCATTCTCTGCCGCTACCCCCTCCACCGCTGCAAGCTCCGACGACAGCTCGATGACTCTCTACTCCACTGGCTCCGGCTCCTGTGGGGATTTCGTCATTGCTCAACTCAAGGCTCAGCTTGCCGCTCTGCACAAGGAGAAGTCGGTCGTTATCAAAGAGCGAGAAAAGGACACTCAGAAGTGCATCGAGCTGCAGAGAGACTGTGAAAAGGCTACGCGAGAAAAGACAACGCTGAAAGCCAATGTGGAACTGTTGGAAAAGCAAGTTAGTAGATTCCGCGAGCATATCAAATCCTGTCCAAGCTTCCAAGAGGCTTCAAAGAGTGCCTCTGCCACAACAGCTGAGCGGGGTGATAGTGAAGATAAAGAAAATGCGGGTGGCAATGCGTTTCAGATGCTCGACTTATTCAGTAATGACGACACGTTTGCAATGTGGGGCAAATATTCGTAATGACAATCAGTGATCACCGTTATTCGTTTAATTAAGGCAAGCATGCAGATATGTATGTTTATGCTGCCCCTTCTTGTTTCAGGTCTTGGTAGATAAAGCTATTGCACGAAATTTTTAATAGCGCTACTGTGGTATCTTATCAGATATGTTTATAAATACATGTATATTAATGGTTGTATTGAAAGTTATGAATATATGGAATAGGCTGCTGGATGTGTAAATATGAAATGGTTTGTCCTATACTTGAAAATAATTAATGTCCCAACAATTTAAATTCTGCTCTGAATAAATATATTTAAGGCATTGTACAATTGTACATGTTGTGTGTTTCTACACTACATGAACGCTGTCTTTATATTCATTGCTCTAACTAATTATTGTTAGGCTAGCAACAAATTAATTATTCCACATTGTTTCAAGAATTTTTGAAAACTGACGTGAAGAATTTTGCTGTATGAAGCATTAACTAGTTCGGTAGACATCATTTGACAGCATTGGAAAGCTAATAGAAACCATAAATCTATCTGCCCATCTTGCTTGCCATTTGTTGACTGGTTTATGTGCAGACATTAGCAATAGGTACTCTGATTTTAATATATTGAAAATGTCCAGTGTAGGCTTGAGCTCGGATACACTAGACCTGTGCACATATTTATTCTTTTAATTACACTTTGTACTATTTCTCAAGTTCTTTATGCTCATTTATGACATTGTGCTGTTACAAACAGTTACGTTTTTATGTTTTCATAGTTTAGCTGTAAGTTATTCACAGTGGTTTTATTTAATAACTTTTATCTTTTAATTTTTTTAGAAATGTAAAGCATTTGTAAAAATGACTTTCAGATAGCTTTGCTTAAAACTCACTGTAAAAGGTCCATTGATAAGTATAATTAATGGACAAAGCTAATTAATGTATAACTTTCACAAAACTGATCTAAAATAATCATACTGACTTCCTATATTACATAAGACATCTATCACCTATGATGAAATGGACGTTGAATTTTCATTGATAAATAAGTGATATTGATTAAACATAATACTATGTTCATACAGATTACACATTAGCACCTCTTGCATTGAAGGCAAATATTTGAACTACTTACAGACAAATAGCATTTGATAATTATAATTTGAATTTTTTTTCTAATTCTGAATTCATTATATATTAACAAAGTAGCCACAGTTTTGTTCATAGACTTATAAAACATCAACGACTTACGAACACCTATAAGTTATAATATAACGTTAGCTACTGAGGAGTCTTTGGGCTTCCAAAGCCTCACTGACTTGTTTCTGCGAACAGCAATCGCTGAGATACACGTGAGCTAGGTTGCTTATTCTTGGATTTCTCGACTGACTGAATCTCAACATAGCATCTACAACTGATAGACTAGTTAGTTCTGATATATCTTTCAGATTTTGTGATTTGACATTAGATGCGAGAAATATAATAGTTGTTAGAGCGCTTACAACTGTTTCTAGTCTATCACTTGATAGGCATTTGATAATGGCTGGTATGCAGTTGCTGCGCAGTAGATGGTCTCTATTTCGATAGTCGTCTACACAGTTGCAAATGCCTTGTATTGCATACTCGACTAATTCAGGATTGCCTCCCTCCATCCCTGTCACACAGTCGACAAATAGATCGAGAATGTTCAATGTTCTAAAGTGCTCATAGTTGATTGGATCGTAGGAAAAGTTTGCTAGATTAGCCAATACCTGAAACATTTAAAAATATGAACCATTTCACTAGTTACACAACAGAAAGACAGACGCTAAAGGGAATATATTTATTTAGTGATTAATGGGAAAATTCCCCGTTTTGTGTTGGGGTGTGGTTGGACCACGGCAGAATAGGTCAACCGCAAACAATCTGCTGCGTGTACGTAAGAGGCGACTAAGGCAGGAGCTGAAGATGGCAAGAGGGGACCCACCTCACCATAAAATATTTTCCCCCAGGATTAAATGGTAATTAAGCCATCTAACTGAGGAAGGCAACGAGAAGCCACCTCGGAAGCCACACTTTTCCCAAGCTATAGGCTACATAAGGTATGGATAAGGCATAGACTTTGTGAAGGGATGAACTTGTTGACCTAACGAGTCCTCTTATGGAGTGAGACAGCAGACTTTGAGTATGAATATGTACCTTGAACTTGCTACTAGGCAGTGCACTGAAGAGAGAGTGATAAAATTGCCAACAATATAATTACTCCTTATTGCACAATATTGAGTATATTGCACTCGAAATATTTCAACAATATAAAAATTGCCAACAATATGAATACTACTTATTGCACAATATTAATATAATGCACTAGAGATAATTCAACAATATAACAAGTATTAAAAGTATAACGTATTGCTGTTTGATGCAGGTCAATTTTGAGCCATATTGGTAATTCAATTACTTTTTAACTTAAAACAGATGGTATTTTCATTTGAATTGGATTTTTTATTCACTTTACAACTGAAGTGTGTAAAAAATAATACAAAAATGTTGATGCTGCATTAAACTAGATAATTATGCCATTTTGAACCATGTCCACTACAAAACTTACCTGTAACTTAGACTCCTCACTGCTTGTGTCCTGGAATTCTGAAACTAGCGACTGGAGATAGCTGAACCTCCCAATTCCATATGGTCCTGTCCGTTTCTCGAGATATTCTCGAGTTGAAAACATTTCACTATAACGCTGCAAAACAACAAAGCATTGAAAATGTGTTAACTGATGCTTGATTTAACATGATGGGTCATTTTCCAGTTTTTTCCTTTACAATCTTTATATTATGAGGTAATCTATCTACGACTAGTATAGTGTTACAAGTCCCCCGCCTTCCTGAACCAGTATAATTAAGTTAGTCCGATCTTCTGAAGTAACCTCACAACAAGTAGTAAAGAACAAAACCAAATACTTACACGTAGTAACAAAGAGAACCTCTTCAATCCTTAATAAAAAATTCTTCATTAAAGCACCGTCAAGCAGAAAAAACCTTGTAATAATAAATAATGAGAAATTAAGAATTTCTTGTACTACTACAACTGAATTATTTGTAAATAAGCCAGACAAAAACCGGAAGCAAAATTAGGTCAAGATAAACTGGGTCATGATTAAAAGTTTAAAACAAAACAACAGCCAAAAAAGTTGCTGTTGCCAAATTATTTACTATTTCCATAATTGTTAATAATAATAATAACACATATTGTAGTGAAATGATTTACTACGTTGATATCTATCACTTTTAATACCACATGTTAAATCCATTAGGCCAATTTGTCCATTTTGCGTATGACCAGTACAGTGAATGTCCGAGATTTTACTCTCAGATCAGCGCGGCTGAGATTCGAACCAAGGAGGGTTCAATTCACCTCAGGGTCTGTCATTTAATTCTTCATGACGTTATAAACACCACCAGCCATTACGCTATTGAGATATTCATATATAATTTTATTATATTAGTTATATTATTTCTAAACATAAATTAAAATAGTTTTACTGGTTCTGGAAGACGAAAGCCTTAATTGAAACACCAGTTTAGTCGCAAATTTCATACCTCGTCATAGGAAATTTGTAAAGGAAAAATATGCAAGCCTTGAAAAGTTGATTAAAATTAAATTTAAACTTACTTAAAACCAAGGAATAAAGAATTATTCTGTGGTTCTTATTCTATTGTACTTATTCTATGCCTGTCTTATACATATTTATAATTTATCAATACTCTAGAATAGATTTGATCAATGCATATATGATCGATACTTCTATATGTAGGCCTAGTGCATAGTGCTTTATTTCTCATCATTCACATGGCAAGACCAAAGTAAATTATAAATACAATCATGCATCTTTTAGCTGATTTTTTTTATTTTGGCGTTTGCACCGTTAAAATTTTTGGACCTTTTTAATTTTCGCGCACCGGTTTTGGATTTGTCTAAATAGTGCTCGTTGTTATCATGGACGAGAGAGAACATACAAATTCGACGCAAACATTAGCTTCAACAATTAAGGGATAATATAACATTTTAAACAAAAACTTAACTAATTCACTGCATGATTTCCAGCGAACGTTCAAACTAGTTTTGTAGTAATGACTTCCAGTCATCATTCTATGCCTACCTGAGACTGAGAGACAGATTTATCTTCAATTTCCTCGAAAAGTTATATCTATCTTCAATTTTTAATTCAATCAGATTTTAACATAAGAAGAATTGATATTATGTAATAATAATAATAACAACAATTAGAGTGCTACAGTCATCAATGACAACATCAAGCACTATTGAAATAAAGTCAAGCCGGCGAGCAAAAAAAGGAGGTCCAAAAACGGTGCAAATTCCAAAATCCAGAAATTCAGTCCAAAGTACTATGAGTCATTAATTCATTGACAGTAATATCTATTTAACTTAACAATAATTTAACTTAACAATTTTGGACTGATTTTCTGACTATTGGAATTGCATCGTTTTTGATGTTTAGTTTTCGTGAGTTACTCACCAGCTTGAATTTGTATTAATAGTACTCCGTGTTGTCATGAATGTAGCACTTTAATTGTTGATATTGGTATAATTTCCTTTTCATCAGGAGGTATAGTTTTAGTAAACTTCCTTAGCAAAGTTAGCATGTTTTGATTTTTCAATTTTGTTTACATACAAGTTAATTATAAGCTGAAAAGGATTTAAAATTAAAAATAGTAATTTAACTCACTGTCAATGAATTAAATAGATTATTAATAATTTAGTAGTTGACCGTTTTTAATCTCTCCTCTAAATGCCAGATTGTTCCTGATAGCTGACTGCTATTAGGACAGATTTGGACTCAATTTCCCTGATGTTAATATTTAAAAAATTTCCTGAACATTGGCGAAACAATGGTAGGAACTAGTCCGAGGAGCCATGGAATGGTATTAGTGTAATGGAACTCTACATGCTGACTTTTATGGATACTTAACCAATCTGTCTAATAATTTAATCGTGTGCCATGAAATTTTTTGTATAATATAGCAATTAGAGTGCTACAACAATAACACGCATTATAGTGAAATGATCAACTATGTTGATATCTATCACTTTTAAAACCTCATGTTTAAGCCGTTAGGCAATTTATTCCATTTTCCGTATAACCAGTCCAGTGAATGTCAGAGATTTTACTCTCAGATCAGCGCAGCTGGGATTCTAACCGGCAAGAGTTCAACTCACCTCAGGATCTGTCATTTAAAACTTCGCGACGTTACCCCTACGCTATTAAGATATTCAGAAATACCATAGAAATATATATATAAATAATAATATATAATAATAATATATAGAAATAGTGATTAATGACAACATTGAACTCTATTGAGTCAGAATCAAGCCTCTCAAATCTGCATACATATTATGCATAAAATATTAATCGTTTTGAAAAGATATACACCTCTTAGTGTATTTGCTAATATCTTTTTAAAACAATTATTGCTTGCTGTATTTTTAGAATGAATTTCTCTGATCTATTCAGTCAGTCATCTGGTTTGTGCCATTTCTCACCAGATGGCAATTACCTGGCTAATTCTGTACAGTATCGACTAATTGTCAGAGATGTTAAAATGTTACAGGTATGATCCCATTAAATACAGTTACATACCGTAGTATTATTCTCTTTCCTTTTTTCTGTCATTTACTGTAGCCCATGCAACCTGTTTGATGATTCCTAGCAGATTTTTTTCAGGCAGTAAAAATTATCCTGAACCAGAGCGCACAAAACTCTTGTGTAACTGTTTAATTAATTAATGCTGACTAATGTTATCAATCATTTTATTTAATATTTAATAATAAAAATTTTGTTAGAAAGGAATTTTATTTACAAATCAAATTTAAGCAAATTACGCTTGTAATTAATCTGAATCATTACACAGTTTATTGAGCGCTATACTGGTAGCTGACAATGAGAAGGAATATCATATCTTGGTCCGCCATTGTACAGAATTCTAAAGAGAGAGTGGGAGGAGGGAGTGGAAAGTATCCATGTAGGGTGTGTTTGGATGAATCTAAATCTATAATATACTGCTTTTATAATCAGTAATTAAAAATCAGTAATGAATCGTTTACCATTTGTATCCCGACCCTGGTTAAACTGGGATTTAAGGGAAGATGATGATGATGAATGAATCATTTACCAGCTTACTTATGTATTCCACTTTAACATGCCTGACAGTCTGTCATCTAATCTATATGTTGCTATAATAATGTCACTATAAATCGTTTCTCTATAAACATTTTCTGGCTGGTATGATGACAATGTTCATGTAATATTGTATAAATCCTATCTATATAAACATTGTCTAGGTGGTATGATGACATTGCTTCATGTAATATTGTATAAATCCTATCTATATAAACATTTCTTAGGTAGTGAGATGACAATGCTTCATGGTAATATTGTATAAATCCTATCTATAAACATTGTCTAGGTGGTGCACGTGTATACGTGTCTGGACACTATTCAACTCGTAAGCTGGTCGCCTGATTCACAGTTCATCATATGTGGATTGTTTAAACGTGGAATCGTTCAGGTAGACTTTCTGTTCACATTGAACATATCTAAACAAGCTACGCGTATCGGTTCATACTTATTGGATATATGTTATAAAATATATGGAATAGTTTATTGAAGAACTTGTGTATATTGTAGAAATTATTGCACATTTTTTATAATTTGCAAATGTAGTATTGGTTTAAATTAATAAGCTAATATATTTCACCTCAAGTTGCAAGTTTTCCCAATCAAGTTTCTGTTAAGACATTTGATAAAACCAAAAAAAATCCAGTGCTAATCTTTTTTTGGATTTAGCATAAATTGAATGTTTATTAGGTAGCTCTAGGTTTCAAATGAGCATCAGCATGCACTGATTCACCACACTGTTATTTTTGTATAGTCTTGGACGGGCAAGATACCTTATAGGATCCATGTTGAGTAGATTTAAAAGTCTAGACTATATATTTAATGTTTAAACGGTTTATCAATTCAGTAGCATCATAGATCTCCATAGTTCAATCAGATGAATTTGTAATGTTTATGTAAATAAATGTTTGTTATTTTACTGTATGATAAACTGATTTCTTGATAAATCAGGTAGGTTTGTGATATCTATTGAAATTATGTACAGTTATATAATTTATTATTTGTCTAAATTAAATGTTCTATATTATTAAATTGCTAATATTTCTGTAAATATATCTACTTCTTTATTCGTCAACATTTGACAGGAAGAAAAATAGCAGAAAACAAATCAAATGGCATCAACATAGAAAGTAGGATAAAAAAGACATCTTGTAGTAAATCGAAATAAATCACCACCAATTACGCAGTTAGAGTTACAGTTAGCCTAATTGTATCAAAATACTCACTTCAGCTACAAGCTGAAACCAAATGATTTGGGTTAATTTATTGATTAATTGATTGGTAGGTAGGTAGATTAATCAGCTAGGTTTGTGATATTTATTGAAATTATGTACAGTTATATAATTAATTATTTGTCTAAATTAAATTTTCTATATTATTAAATTGCTAATCGCCATCATCATCATCTTCCCTTAAATCCCAGTTCAACCAGGGTCAGGATACGAATAGACTTTCTCCAGTTTTCTATACTGTTAAATGGCTAATAATTCCGTAAATGATTTTGGTTAATTAATTAATTGATTGGTAGGTATGGTCAGTCGAGCAGCATGAGTGGACATGTAAGATTGACGAGGGTTCAGCGGGGCTGGTGGACATACGCTGGTGCCCTGACTCCAGGCACATCCTCACCACCGCCGATTTCCATCTGAGAATTACCGTCTGGTCTGCTTCTACTTCTTCAACTAATATGTTTTATTAAAAAATATTTTCTTTACTAGGTCTGAATTCACAATATAGACTGAATGCTAATGATGATGATTTTTGCTTTTGTTTGAAGCAAATATGTAGTCAATGTTGACTTTAATTTGATTCTTATCGCTATTTTCAATTGGAACAGATTGTAATATTTAGTTCATATCTGTGTAGTTGATAAATTTATTAAGAAATAGGAAGAAGAGACAGATAGGACACATGTTAAAGAGAGAAAGTCAACTAAAAGAGCTCATAGAAGGAAAAATGAATGGATATAGGGGTAGAGGCAGGACGAGATTAGGAATGTTAGGTTAGATGATTTAAAGATCCACTCATATGTGGACATGAACAGGAAGCGCTGAAGACAAAGAAGAGTGGATGCGTTATATACCACGGACCTGCCAGTAGACAGTGCACTATTAACAAAAATACTTATTTCGATAATTAATTATAACAGGCAATTAAATAGGTAATATTGTGAAAGTAGGTTGCATGTGCTACTGAGTTGTATTTGTGACTTAAAAAGTAGAAATATTTATTTAAAGCAGGATTGCACACACCTAGTTCTATTATGCACCATACCTAACTTATTACAGTATTGTTACGTCCCTGTACTGATGTTGAATTTCAGGTCTTTGGTCAGTAAATCAGTTTCCTATATTAAGTATCCAAAACCCTGTGGAAAAGGTCTTGATTTTACATCTGATGGTAAGATACACTTTTGTGTAAAATCATTTAGCTAATATGTCTTTATATATATATTTAACTCGGTTTGCACTTATAATTGCTGTTTTGATATTCTCAGATATCTAGGAAATCAAGCATTTAAATTGAGCCTTTAAATTTCTTTAAAATATTACATTTACATACAATTAGTGTTTTTTTATTAGTATTGCACATAATAATAAATGTACGCACGATATAAAGAAACCGAAATCCCTGTAAATTTCACATTTACAGGAATTTTCACATACCTACTTTTACATAATTATATCTGAATTTTCACATATGCTGTCGGTAAGATATTCGACCGCGGGTTCAAATGGGGTTCAAATCCTGGGCTCGCCGTCACTAACATCGCTTTCGTGTGAGGAAACTGATGTTAACATTAGCCTCTTAAAAAAAATTATATACTATAAACCTGCTAACAGAAATTGCCATGCAATATTTTAACATTAATAACAGAAAATTATATCAGTAAATGATATTAAGAGCAGCTAACAAAAATTGTAGTTTTGGGTTTTCTAAGGCACTTTCAATCATTACATTGGAGACATACTATATTTTTATCTGTTTAATATTTTTAGGAAAATACTTAGCACTGGCCGAACGCAGAGATTGCAAAGACTACGTGAGCGTGTTTGACTGCACGTCTTGGCAGTTGTTGCGTAACTTTGACACAGACACCGATGATCTTGCTGGTATCCAGTGGTCACCTGATGGCCGAGTCATATGTATATGGGAATCTTGTCTTCAGTATAAGGTTTGCAAGCTCATTTAGAATTTTGATGTGAAGTTTAGACGAGCATTCCAAGTACGGTTTTAGGTTGTGGCTATTTGCATGGTTTGAACTATAATTGATTTGCATCTGAATTGCATATTAAAGATATTATATTTGTTATAATTTATTATGACTTAGTTTTTATAGTGTTGTGTGACTATACAGGATTTTGATGATGATTTAATTTTGATTTGATTGATTTTGAGCTTCTGGCTCCGATTGTCTTTGGTTGAGAAAAATGTTATTCCAGGTTCATCTCTGTAGTTGAATTTGATCTACTGGGATAAATTGAGCTGCATTGTTGGTGAAGAGTTTTGTGTGATATCCATATTGTGTACTCATAAGACATAACAATAAACATATGATTACGTTCAATTCTTTCTAATATTCTATTCCTTTTTATTTCAATCATCAATCTGACAAACTGCAGACTGTAACAATATATGACAGATAACATAACAATGTAACAGGTACAGGCAGAAATGCAACATAAAATCAAAATACGAGATGGAAGAATTATAAGATAACATAAGAATTGTCCAAGGCCAGCTTATCCTACTTTCCTACTTTAAGAACTCTAAAGTCATATATCTAAGCATTAATACGCAGTAGCAGAAAACAATCTCATGAGTTAAAAAACAGTTTATGAAAAAAAAACAGTTTATTTAGCTTATTCTGTTTATTTAGGTTCTGCTTTACTCAATGGACGGCATTTGTTTGTCAACTTATAGTGCCTACGAGTGGGCCCTAGGCATAAAATCTTTATCATTCTCTCCTAGCTCTCAGTTCCTCGCTATTGGAAGCTACGATGAGAAAGTTCGTCTACTGAATCACATCACATGGAAACTGATTACTGAGTTTCATCACCCAGCTACCGTTGATAACTCCAATGTCGTTATATTTCAAGTAAGTTTCAACAAATATCTAGTATTTGGAAGCTTTTCAGTAATAGTTTTTAATTATAAGAATTGTTGTTTTATTAATACAAAAATAGGGGATTGACTGATGATATGGTGTGGAGCAGAAAGGATTGGAGAAGGTCTATTCGTATTCCGACCCTAGCTAAACTGGGATTCAAAGGAAGAAGATGATGATGTTGTTTTGCTAACACTTTTATACTGCATTCTATACTATATGGTTAATACTGCATAGATAGCATTACAATGATTATTTTCTTAAAATTAAGTTTAGTTACTTGTTTATCTAGTGTTCTGACAATTGTTTGATCCAAATTACGTATTCCTACTCAAACCCTTCATTTCTGCATACTAATGAACATTCCGTTGAGTAAGTTTAGTTTTTTTCAGCTGTTATAGTTTTATGAAACCTTTTGCAGCCTGCAACTTAGTAAAAATTATGACATCAGGAGTGTTTCTCATTACTTCTTGCTTAAAACTTGTAGCGGTTGGCATATTGAATTTGATTAACTTAAAAATTACAAACTTGATTTGAATTTAAATACTGTCCAATTTATTGGATAATGACTAAAAGAATAGTATCCATTATATACTTAGTTATCATTTAGTTACTATATTTCAAGCCACAACAATCTTTGTATATAAGCATATACAGACGCTCAATAAACATATAGAAATTTAAAATTCCCACGTAATAATTGCGTTGAATGGTAGAGTAGGTTACGCTACAGTGTCTTGCGGTTTCCTGAAGAAACATACTCATTTAATCTGACATTTACAGCATAATTATCCTGCATTAAATATATAGCAAAACGGAATTAAAATTATTCTGAACTGCAAATAACAATTTAAGATATCTTAGAAAAGATTTGCACAGGTTCATAAAAGCATATATAGTGAGCAGTCCTTAAATGTTGTCAAAAATATGATACTCTAAATTCATTGCTAGACTATGAATTAGTCTATTACTTCAATGACTTTAATATATATTTGGCAAATTGTTCAGGAGGCGATAAAGAATCACACAGGATCTGTGTCGATGGCCTCTGCAGCGAGTCAATATGAAATCATATCATCGGCTGTTCAAATCCCCGTTGTCAAACCAGATATCAACAAAGCCAATCCTAAGATTGGAATTTCTCTAGTGGCGTTCAGTGCAGACTGCAAGTACGAATGTATTTGTGTTTATCTGACGAGAAATGAGAACTGTGTTAAAACAGAAGCAATTTTAAATCTTTGGAATGTTAGTTGCATTTCTTTATATAATGAGATTATTACATGGAGTTATAGCTTTAGTTTTTTTTATCATACATTTAAATTTATCACAGACTAAATATTGTTATTTAAGTATTGTTACATTGTCATTGTATATTTTATTGTTACGTATATGAATATTGTTACATAGTAGCTTTGGAATTGAGAAAATTGTGTATGATTTTATTGTAAATACCAAAATTGTTCTTTCATTCAGATGTCAGCATTTCAACAAACTTATACACAATAAATGTAAAGAAGAAATTATCTCAGATTTCTGGAACTTATAAATATGTCGATATTTATTTTATTTCATTTGTCGTCCCATTACTATAACATTTAATATTTGCTTATTTTTTGTTTCAGTTATCTAGTAACTCGCAATGACTGTATGCCAGGAGTTCTGTGGATTTGGTTTGTACCTAAGCTAAAACACGTTGCCCTTATTCTACACGACTCTCCTGTTAAGGTGACTGTGTGGGACCCAAGAAAGTCGAGACTGGCTTTGTGCACAGGATCTAACAAGGTGATTTGTTTTGTGATTTCCAAACTAATTCTACAAAGTTTGTACAATTGGTGGAATTTGTATTTATTGTGGCAACTGCAGTTGACTTTTGAGTATCTAAAATATTTAATTTCGTCTGTTTTTATTGTGAAAATGTAGCCTAGCCTATATTTGTTTTGTTATGATAAAATAACTTCCTATTAATAATTCGGTTTAATGTATCATGGCGATAGCTACGTTAGTATTGTAACGTCATGATAATAATAGGAAGAGAAAACGATATACAGAGTTAGACTTCAAACTTTGATTGATTCGATATGGCAAACAGTAATTCCATTATTTTTGAGTAGTTTGAACATCTGAAAAGTTTTAGTTGGAAAATTCGTCATAGTTATTTGTGTAATTGATTGTCTATTACTTGACTTGAATTTGTTTCTATCTGTTTCTCTCAAAACACTATTGTTTGTATTCACTAATTTTAAAGCATAAACAATTAAATGTAGCAACTCTGTATTATAGATCTACATGTGGAGTCCACAAGGTGCTCTCTCCGTTCAAATACCATACGAATCCAGCTTTACAGTGCAGAATCTACGCTGGCATCCCAACGGAGAAGCGTTACTCGTGATTGGCAAGGATCAGATGTGTGTTTGCTACCTTTCAGATGTGACTGATGACGTTCAGCAGTAGTAAAAGACTGTTCAAGATGATCGACGTCCCTACATTGCCTTAGGGCCAGGAACCGGACGTTAAATTCTTACTGATTGATTGATGAAGTCACACAGTGCTAAAGATGATGAAGTATTATACATAAAAAATTAAGATCAAAGTTATTAGAAGAAGAGAAGAAGCCATCTGTAGATACTATTTAGTACTGTGATATACTCGAAATAAACCTTAGGTTTTATGACGCTGTTCATAACAAGGGAATCCGTGAACATAATTATTTAGTGAACTGATAAATGGCAGCACTTGTTTAGAACTGCCGTGAGTACAGAGAACATTACTGGCAGTTTACATTAATTAGCAGTGCGGATAGTTGGTCCAGTTCACAAAAGAAAATTGTAATGCACAAGCAATGGCATGGGATGACTTCGGTAGGGTTTAATTGTTGAGTGATTTCTAGTTTTTTTCATGATTTTATGAGGTGTTACACGAGCCTCAAGCGTGGCCACAATCAACAAGGTGATGAAAAGTTGAAAGGTGAAGTTGTGCAAACAATTTCAACTTTGTTTTCTATACTTGTGCCTATACAGCACACCTCAGTGGTTTGCATTGTGCAATGCAGAATATAAAATGCTCTGTGATCTTTTTAAACGTTATTTTCATTCTTTTAGTTAGTAATATATATATTCCATCGATAAAACTAATATCTTCTCAAGAAATCATCACACCTCTGCAGTCAGACATATTTATGCGAGGCTAGCAGAGCCATATTTATTCTACCATATAATGTTACAATATATTGTAACATTATGTGGATGTCATAAATTATAATGTGTACACTTAGGATGTCATAAATTATATATGAGACACTTTACGCCAAGTAAGCAAACATAAGAAAGTGAAGCTGAGAACGCAGCATAATGCATTTTTCTAATTCTATTCATTGTTCAGCCCTAATCAATCATTTCGTTACTCTAACATTAAAAGTGAAATATATGCAATTCTGAAATGCTAAACAGTTCACTGGCACAGTTCATACAAGTTACTCTGATGTCTTTCGGCGCTTCTTCTTCTGTCCCTTTTCAAATTTTTCTCTCTTTTCCGTAAGTGTACGAGCCTGCAAGTAAAATTGCACCATTATATTTTATAAGAGACGATCAAGTCGTCAACATAATGTTAATATGCAAATTTCTTTATATCTTCTTCAATTACATGTCACGCAACTACAAATGTCTTTTATATGTTCATATTGAAAATATTCGACAAAACCACTAAATAGATTACCACATTAACCCCTTCGAGAAGGCTATGCCTTATCCAAATAATATAGTTAATAACTTTGGAAAAGTGTGGCTTTTGGCTTCCCTTCGCTTTTCTCTATAACAGTTTTTTCTTTTCTCTATAAACATTAAGTAAATATGAAATAAATTTCTGCATTTAAACTCATTTAACTTATTGTTTAGTAGATTTGAACGAACACAGTATTTCTGCACACTCTCAATAAGCATACAAAATTAGACAAGTTGAGAGCTATACAGTGGATTAGATCACTTTACATTTCTTATACAGCAAACAAGTGTTATATTTATAATCAAATGGTTGAATTAGAGACGTTAAGATCCTACGAGACAAACCTCTTGTGCTTGTTTCTTCTTGAGATGCGTAATCTTCTTATACAAACGTCTGTGCTTCTTAGCAATCATCATCTCCGACAACTTCTTCTCCTCGTCTTCTTCTTTCTTCTTCTGCTTAGAAGCATCGACTTTCTGCACCTGACCTGCTATGATCTACAAATTACAAATAGGTATTAATAGATAGTTATCTTCAATAATTATAAACGTTGAGGGTAAAAATTAGCAAAAGATATACACTATTTAACTAGTATCCACGCTGCATCAGTCAGATGGCTGTATTAGTAGAATGTCTGATAAAAAATAAGAAGTTCTACTTCGAAAGCCAACCAGTTAACCCTAACGATATTATTATTGTGATAGGAAAACAAAAGCTAAGCTTTGCTTCATTACAAATTAAATCCTAACTCACAGTGTACTCTTTCTGCAATCAGTTGTTTCAGGAAAACAGTCTACAGATAGGCAGAAAAAATTTAAGTCAAGAAATTCAAGGATTATAAATTGTAAGTTTACAGGAGTAATAGTAACTAAAAATGAATTAAAGAATAATGAATGTTACAATTTTTAATTATTATTAGTACTGTCCATTGACTAAAAACTTTCAGGATAACATTAATGACGCTAGGTAATTTAACCAGTTAACATAAGCTTATACTAACATAAGTAATATATGCCAATACTAATTAACATATAATTCCAACACTGTCTCAATAAAACCATAAAATGTTCTAGGATCATGAATAAAAACATCCAAGATTAGAGGGCCTACAATGTCACGATGACCTGTCATAGGGTTTTATACATAAAGCTGTCCAGACATAGGTAAGTAATTAATTATAATTATAGGAATGAAAACACGAGCAAAACACATTCTAACTTAAAATACCTGTGTTTTTCTAGGTTCATCTTTCTGATCCTTCTTCTTTTCATCTTTCTTACTTTTCTCCTTTGCGTCTTCACTAAGCCGAGGTTTCTTCCTCACCTGTTCAACCTCATCTTCATCATCTGATCCTTCCACATCATTATCCTCATCTTCTACCTCTGACGATCCCTCATCCTCCGGATTATCTTCATCAGAACTGTCATCATCATCATCATCCTTGGCGTCGTCTTCATTAGCATCATCTTCATCTCCATCGTCGTCTTGTTCATTGTTCTCAGTTGACTTTTCCTCGAGTCCCATCAGGCGACGTTTCTCTGGCGGTATGTACTCTCCGTCCTTCTCCTCGACAAAAGGAGAGAGATGAGGGGGTAGGATGACATCGGGAAAGTAATCCTCGACTGGAAGCAGCTTCCTGGCGTTGATGCAGTCAAAGATCCACTGGGGCTGAACGTAGTATCTAAATCACAGGATACCATGATGAGTTAACTTAAAACTCAAAAAGCTTAGTGTACTCCCTAGTTATCGTCAGTTTTCAGTTTCGAATGTCAGCAGTAATGGAGAGTGACAGCTTAATAAACAAATAATCCACATGTTAAGACTAATTTAAGTTAATCGTATCAGCAAAGAAAACTAAAGCTGGAGCAAAAGTTATCGTCAGTTTTCTGTTTCGAAAGTGCGTCAGTAATGGAGAGTGCATTTTATTATAAACATACGAAACTTCACAGAAGTATCAATAACTCTAAATTCATTACACTACTATACAACCTATACACAATTAAAATATAAATAAATAGAAATTTATTCTATATAAATCTAAAGAGTTTTTTAAAGGAGTTTTATTAAAAGCCACCTCCATTTTAAAACAATGTCAACCACAATTAATAATGAACTCTCAAAATTTACCGTGAATTTAAATGTGGCATGTTAGCAACCTAAACAAAATTATAAAGAAATTTATTTTATATAAATGATTTTATTTGAAGGCTTTTTGAGGCAAACTGAAGGCATTTTAAAGCAAATTGATAGTAGCCTGAAATCATACCGAGAGAGATACTGTTTGTTGACATTAGGTCTGTCGACAATCTGATGCGTTATCGTCTGATCAGACTCTGCATAGGTAGCCCCAGCATCCACTGATTTATCCCACGACACCTCTCCTCCCACAGATCTATGCGATAAACCAATTACCATAGAAACAAATCAATTACATATAAAACAATCCCAGATTTTTGCATGAAATCAATTACTTTCATTTATTCAATGCTCTTCTGTTGCAAAAAATGTAGCTGGACTATTTAAAGTCTAAAAATGAAATACATTATCTAATAATTTAGCAAATTAATTTAATTCTAATTAACAATAACTAGATAGAGCAAGAATTAAAGATCTTTAGTGTAAAACAATAAAGAGAGAAACGTTATTGTACAATAAAGTTTTTAATCAAGACTATTCATTTACAACAATAAACAACTGTAAAGTTGACAGTCGACAAAATAAAATAACACAATCTACTTCAAATTCAAAGTCTGTTATATCTTCATACTTTTGTGATTAATAAATATTAATCAAGTTTATTATAAAATTATATCAATCGTGCTTACTTTTGAATATTTTACTGCTTAAATGGATACTATACATGACTCATTAGCATTTTTGCACTCTCAAAATGACTTTATTTTGTTTTATTTTCTTCATCAATATTAAATTAATTTACAGTAACTAAATGTGAAAGTTTTATAAAAAGTGTTTTCTAATGGTATTCTACATTGGTCAGTCTGGCCATTAGCACAATTCCGGATACAAAACTAATCAATTGTATGCTATTAAAGGTTGTACGGTATTTAGAAGCAGTGGATCTTTCAATAATTAATTCAGTCTAACTTTCACTAGCTATCATTTACTACAATGCATAACAGTGCTTAAGCTCTTTGTAGTAGCCACATATTTGTTTTTTAATTACTACTTTGTGTGTTTTCTGTAGTTGTAAAATTTACAGAGAGGTACTCAAATAAACAGTTTTTTAAACTTGAATTTAAATAAATAAATTCAAATTAATATAAATAACTTAATTAAAAAATAATTAAAAATTTAAAAATTAAGACAAATTAAATTAGTTAAAAAGAGACCTGATGACAAATGTCGTAGCCTCACGTGGCACTTCACGACCCAGAAAGAACCTGAGCCCTGAGAACAAGCTCTGCAGCCTCTCCGTCTCTTCAAACTCTTGTCTTCTCTTCTCCTGAAGAGTAGCATCTCCAGACTGCATTGGAGACGAATAATTGATCATAATGTTTATAGCGATAGTAATAAACATAAAAGCAGAACTCCTAAAATCTTCTTCTTATAATAATAACAAAGATCAATAATAAGAAGATTAATACTAATAATAAGAAGATTAACAATAATAACAAGAAGTTTAATAATTAATAATAATAATGCAGGATAATAATAATAAAGGCTTAATTGATATATTAAAAATTATTACAAGACAATCCTGATTATATTTTGAAAAACTTTGTATTTAGTTCTAATGGCCCACTTTATGGGAAAACAATAAATGAAACTTTTAACTAGTTGTCGATTTGGTCTTAGTTTCCCTGATAACTTAATATTTGCTTTTTGGGTTTTATGAAACAATTTCGATCACAACTTCAGCCTAACTCGATTTCCAAGAATTCAAAGCGATTAAAGATAATTGAGCTCTGCTATTGGCTAGTGCAATCTCCGCGCTTAAAATGTCCCAGAAAAAGTTCACAGAGCCTTTTGAATTTAGCGAACAAGCGACAAGCTTAACCGCTGAAATATGAGACAAGTCATCCGCTAACTAGCGAGTCAACAAGTGTTCATAAAATCCAAAAGTGACTATCTCTTCGATAACCGTCGATAGCTTACTATCGAAGTGTCATAAAATTGGCTATAAGTTCTTTAAATTAAAGCAGCAAAGTTTAATTCCATCAAAGCTATGGAGCAGATTTAAAATCAGTCATTAACTAGAAGGTCAAGTCGGTAAACTGCTCATAAAAATACAATGTGCCAGATCTGTTATGTATTTGAATAACAGTTAAACCTCAGAAACTAAAGTTATTTAGCTTCTTAGTGTTACTTAGTTTCTTAAGTTACTTAAGTTACATAGTTTCCTAATGTTACTTAGAAAGTGAAAATTTCCTAAGGTTAAATTTTTCTAACATAAAAACCGTTATCTAAACACGAAGAGAAACGTAAATTAGAATTAGCAAAACATGCACTCAGAGCACATGTTTGTGTCTGCTCCATTCACAATATTGTGCGTATTTATGTTATACATATATTTCTAACTCTAAATTACATGAAATGATATCAATAATCTTGTATCGGAGCTTGCTGCCGATTGGTGCTATCAATAGCAAAGATATTATTAACCATGGAGATTATTAACAATAACCTGCTAGGAACCTGTAAAGTGGTCTCAAAGACCAGGCACTGGCCATGACACCGCTATAGAAATTGTCGGAGGTTATTATTATTATTACCAGGCTCTGAGAAATGCTCAATTTACTTTGAACAATTAAAATTTACAACTAAAGCTAAAAGTTTAGCTTAACGCCCGTTTCCTGTCTCACATGTGTCGTAGTGACCAGCACTGGGTATCAACCCTGCATCTACAGTCCCTCAGACAGACAACTAACCAATAAGCTGTAAGATAGGCCATCTACTCTAAATACCGCCAACAGACTAATTCCTCACCTCATCGATTGGAAAGACGTCAGGTTGAACACTCTGTTCTTGATCTGTTCTTCGTACAATAACCTGATTAAGTGATGTCACCTGAGGACATAAAATGTAGAAATATCTTCACTGTTGCCACTCAGTAACTTAGAACATAATTTTACGAAAACTTAACTATCTAGGCACGTTGAAGATATTAAAATCACATGAAGACATTAAAATCAAAGATTTTATGTAACTTCAAATTTTAAACGCTACAGACAAGTTCAATGGCAGTTTACTTTCATAAAAAGGTTAAAGAAAGTGTGAAAACAGGGCTTTAACCTGGCACTTCTGATCACGGGCAAATGATGAAACTAATATTTATTTATTTATTTAATTTATCATAGGCATATCACCATTGGCATATACAATAAGCAGTTAGAGAGCATGAACAAAGGCCTGATAAAGGCCCACAAGTGGCATATAACACTATTAAATCATATAGCATACACATCAAGAAATATAACCAATGCCAGGTAATTAAGTGAATGTTAAACAATACAGTGTAATATTGCACATCAAAGCCCACCTGCGGAGGATATATAACACCCAGCTTCGTGTAGAGTCTGAAGTTCACAAATCCCAGCAGAAAAGTGTAGAAGTCAACAAAACTGGACATGATTCTATAGTCAACGTCTGTCGGATGCTGCAGTAACAGTTACATATTAATTTCAACATGAAGCTTTCAGATACTGGCTAAATTATCCTGACTAAAGAAAGCATTTAAATATAACTCCTGATAGCAGCCTGCAATAAACTTAAATGAACTCTGGCTGCATAGATACTACTATAGCAACATGCTACATGTTAATGGGCATCACAGTTCAGAAATCACTTCATCATAATCATCCTCACTTGAATCTTAGTTTACCCAGGGTCGGGATACAAATAGACTGTCTCAAATCCTCTCTGTCCTACACCACACCACCAGACAATTACCTATTTGAGACTTTTTCCTTCCTTTTAATTTTTTGTAGCAATTTCTGGAGCCTAGACACTCACCAACCGAATGCCTTCTCTGACGTTGGTTCGGATCTTAATGCTTTAGTCGCCTTCTACGACACGTGCAGTCACCGGTCAATTCTTGATCAATTCGTCAAACAACCCGGACACAACACCGGGAAGTTCAGATATCACTTATTTTATTAAAATTATATTTTAGTATTAAGTGCATTGTTTAGAATTACGCAAAATATTAAAACCTAACATGATAAAGACATGAATTTACAGAAATAAGTTATTATATTATTTCAATACATTTTCCATAATGGTTTAGAAACATACACACCTCATAAGCAAGTTTGTGCGGAGCAATCCAAGTGACTGTTTGCCCTTCAATCTCTACTTGGTAGTATATCCCTTTTATAGATATAAACACCTAACAACAACAATACACATGCTGCTAAGCTTAAAATCCTTCAACTGCAGAATCATCATCATCATCATCCTTCTTTGAATCCCAGTTTAACTAGGGAAACCTAAAAAAAAATCCTTCAGCTGCAGAATAAATCAGAATAATAACTCAAGCAACTCGAGTGGTTTCTTAACCCTGTATCATCCAGATCAAAGAACAGACCACATGCATACAGCGAGTGTTGTAAGAGGCGACTAAGCAAAATAAGAGGAAGGTAATAGGTATTAAAATGTTAAGAGGCATAGCTTGATTGATACGATGCACTTGATCAATGAAGTGCCGCTTAGTTGATTGATGGAAGAATTTGTACATTATAACAGCCATTAGGCAGAAGAGGGACAAAGAGCGAGATAGAGACACTAACAGATAAAACAAAATATAATTTCAATCATAAATACTTTAAACATTTTACAACTTAAACTTCACAGTGAAATAAAAGTGTCACAGACACTAAAAACATACCAACTTATTTACAAATGCATTAAAACTTTCAATATTAATCAATCGACAGTAAATTTTGCAGTAAAATACAGAACAGTGAGGCTTTAACATCAGTTCCCATGTTCGAATAGAAAATCATTGACTTTACATCTGTTGCAAATTAATTTAGATATGCTCCAGTGACTTAAAAATATGACATAGGAAAAATAATCGTAACATTCTTTGCAAATATGTTAGCACGCAAAACGAAAATATAGAGCGCTTACCTTTCTCAAAGAATTGGAGGCAATAACGTAATGCATAAATTCGTCTAGAAAATAGCAAAACCATTAAAATTATTACACTCTAGGTCAGTAAATGTCTGTATGCCATATTACAATATAAAAAATTGAAGCTTTTTTTCTCATTTTATTTCAATATAAATTAATTATTTTAAAAGCATTATTTAATAATACTTGTACTACAATACTATAAACTATTAGTTGATAACAGAAAGTCTGTCATGAAAGAAAAGTTTCATGACACCGAGAACAATTTGAGAGCAATCACAAGCCACTAATAAGGTATACTCTGGTCAAAGAAGGGCATCATGAATTGAGATTCTATAAGTGGAAAGTAAAAGTTGCGTTGAAAATAAGAAAATTCAGTACAAGTTTCACAAACAAGAAAATATACAATATCAAATTTCAACATCTATATTAAGTATAAAAAATTAATAACATAATTAAAAATAACGAGCCTCTTGTACGACCTGTACACAACAGCATCACATCTGTGTGATACATAAGAGATCACCAGTTCATATCCCAACCAGGCCATCTTTAACAGTAATCTTCTCTTAAGTAAAAATACGTTAAATCTATCTTATATATAGGCTTTATAGTATAGTCTTAGATAAATTACATAACATTCCAGGTTTAAATTAACGATGTCATTTAAAGGTAAATAGACTCACTCATTAAACGCTGACAGAGATCTATCTGCTCAACGTGTACTTTGCGCGACTTGGGTATCGTAGAAAATAGCGTGCACAGCGACAAGCAGTCATCGAGGTCTCGCAGTGCATCAATGAACGATGGATATCTAGGAAACAATATTAAAATATCATGACTTGAGCAAATGTAGCATGATCCAATTGAAGCTGCATAGCGAGAAAATTAATCATTAAATTCAGAGTTAACAAATGGTGATAACATACATAATATCCGGTGGATTAATAAGTACTGAATTCTTTCACACTGTAAATAATATCAACATATATAATTTGCTAATTTCATCATGAAATCAATTCAATCACTCTAAAATTATGAAAATTAACTTTTAAAGGTTTAACATGCACTCTCTCATTCAAGGATATATCTAAGACGTCCCTGACATTGCCTTATGGCGAGGAACCGGACGTTAAATTCTTATTGATTGATTGAAGACTTCTATGCAGCATCCATAAAATACTTCAAATAAATTCCTGTTCGAAACTATCTCCATCTTAGTGCATTGCCTACTGGCAGGTCCATGGTATATAAAGTCTCCACTGTTCACTGTCTTCAGTTTTCTCTTCTTGTCCACACGTGATTGGATCATGCATGTGGACATGAAAACTAGACTAGAAACTATAACAGTCAATTATGCATTAAATCTGTATATAATACTATTCAAGTCAAATAGATAATACATATAAAATCTACAATATTATAAGACAATTACAATAATGTAACCATCAAGATAGTATTAAGCATGTCTTAAGTAATTTCCTTAAAGAGTTTCTTAAACCAAGTTTAGCTAAATACCTTTCCTTGACGATGTGATCTAGTTTATATTTTGGTTTATTTCTGCGAAGTCTGTGGGCAGCACCGGATTCTCTCTTAGCCGTGGCTTTCTTCAGCTTACGAACAAAAACCTGCCAACAAAACATATAGAGACATTACTTTAACGTAATTGTTATCAAAAGTACTCAGCCTTTATAGTTAGACAATTTGAACAAATATACAAAAAAATAAAAAATAGAGGATCAATCCTACCTAGTCCTTCTTGATTTTAATATACAGTTTCATAAATAAAAATATAAAAACTAACCTTAAACTCTCTAAATTTAGCCAAAAGGGGTTCATTCATAAGAAACTGAATGTCCTTGAAGAAGTAGTAGGTCTTCGGCGCACTGCTTCCCTTCCCGACTTTCTTTGGATGCCGCGGCTCTTGCGGATAGATACCCTTCCAGATACATATCCTCCTGTGATCATATCATTCAATCATCAATCAATGATTGACAGATTTATATATAGTTATAGTATTCAAATTTTACAAAATTACTAAGCTAACAACTTCATGTGTCATTTATATAAATATTATTGCAGTTATCCGATGTACATGGAAGATTTATTCAATAGTAAAGCAACTGACATTAGTAGGGTCTATAAAGAAAGTTACATATTCGTCTAATTGATTTTGAATAAATATTCATACCTAGCTATGACAGTACTGCAACCAAAAATTCTATAATTCTCTCAAGGCTGCTTTTACTAAGCACAACTAATCTGAATGAAATAGTCAGTAGTAGTTTCCCTGCAAATTATCAACTAGTCATGAATTCATCACAAATAAATGACATGAATTCTAACTTGCTTACAAATTTATAGTCAAAAGGCAACTATCCCACAGTTGAGTTTACCCACTGAAAAAGAGAGGTACAGCTTTGCTGCACTTTAAAAAGAGATTAGGATAACAAAATACCAGTTTGTGACTAATCTGAGGTTTAAACTTACGCTATTGAATGTCTCAATAGCGTTGGGGTAACGTAATGAAGTTTTAAATGACCGATCCTTAGGTGAATTGAACCCTCGTGGATTCGAATCCCAGCAGCGCTGATCTGAGAGTAAAATCTCGGACATTCACTGGACTGGTTATACGGAAAATGGACTAAATTGCCTAACGGTTTAAACATGTGGTATTAAAAAGTGATAGATATCGACATAGTTGATCATTTCACTATAATGCGAGTTTTCTTTTTTTTGTTTTTTAACCACATTTGAACGTTAAACTGTAGTTTTTCTGTCTTTCTTATATACCACCATTAAAGCACTGCCAAATGGCAGGATAACTCTTATAGTCAAATGCATTCTCAGTCTTCCTATTCCACTTCCTAAGTACTAGAATTTGTTATCTAATCAAATTCGAAACAAATACTATGGCTTTACTATATTAAAATTACAGTCCATTCAACAGTGATTTTTAGATGATTTTCAGTTAGAAACCTCCAGAAATGTATTGTACGATTCTTAGAAACACACCAGCACTGCCTTTCGTACTCTATTCCTAATTTTACTAATCTAGCATTTAGAAGACAGAAATATACACTTCACACTCTTTAAAGAACAGAACTCATACCGAAAGTCAGAAAGAGGAAGTTGTAGTTTCTTCAGAGCTCGATTTCTTGATATATAAGCAGTCACCGATCCTGACACATTCTAAAAAAATTAAAGAATTAAATGATACAGGTTAATAAAACTAATTATATTCCAATCAATAAATAAACTCACTAAATACCTACACTGAAATAAGAGTCACATATCAACTTTATATACTGTACAATATCAAGCAATCAATCATTTGTTATCTATGCCAATCTGGCATAGATAACAAATGTTATTACTTTCGTAATTGTTTTTTCTTGGCCATGTCTACATAAAAACTTTACTTCTAAAAATGCCCTCCTATGTAATTTAATATACACAAAGTATTACTCTGTACATTTTCACATTTTCTTGATAAAAGAAGTAGGACCGCGTCATATCTTTCTTCAGCAAAAAAGTCTGCATACAGTGAAAATTCTAGTTTAAGTTTTATATATGAAAAAAGCGAGTTATTTGTTAAAATATTTATTAAATAAGGGGACTACATTATCAGACTAGTAATAGTCAAATATTTAGCAATTTTAATAATTAATATAAAATAAACTTAGACATGGTCAAATCATGTAGTTATAGTAATGGTTAAGTACTTCAGTTAGGCCTCAGTTTCTTACATAACACATAGGACTTCATCAGCTAACAGTCAATCCTTTGAATATAAAGGTTTAACAGATCTGTCCAAATAAAAAACTACCATAAATGCCATGTTGTTGATAATGATCATCATCATCTTCTCATGAATCTCAGTTTAGCTAGGGTCAGGATACGAAAGAGTAGTGGGATAGACCTTCCCACTACTCTCAGTGGGATGGGGAACTTTTCCATTAGTTTTAGAAAGTTTGAAGCAATTTATGAAGCCTACGCGCTAACCAACCGAATGCCATTCCTGACTTTGGTTTGGCTCATAGTGTTTTGGCGCTTTTACGACATGTGCTGTCTACAGCTGCTCTATCTTTATCAACTCTGACACAACACGGATTTAATGCTATTGCTAATACCATTGATAATGATAATGATAATTCTGTTTCTTAACCGATATGGCATTCAAATTGTAAACACGCATATAGCAATCAGTAGACAAAGATTACTCAATAAAATTGATGCTTATTTAACAAACTGAAATTATACTTCTTACTACATTTATTCTTAGCAATGCACCTTATGAAATAAGAAATAACAGAATATGACTGAGAAAAGCAAACCTTTTTTCGACGATTCGTCATTTTATCAATTCAGCCACTAGCAATTCAACTGAAAACAGATGCACAATTTTACTCAATTTTTTTGGAAAAACATTTATTAATATAACGGTGCTAATTAAATATTTTCCAGACTTATATTTTCTACTCGTTTTAACACATTCAAATATACCGCTACTGATCTACGGTAACATCGAGCACTACTTAGGCTAAATTATGCTTGCGAGCCCAACAAAATTCATCCAAAGGTGCACTCCACTTTTAAAATATTCTATGCAAGTATTTAAACTAGTCCAAATTTTACTTGTCCTAAACCCTACCCTCATTCTAAACTAAGGCTTTTTACGTAAAATGTAAGAAAATATAAATATTATCGAATAAGAGCCCGCCCGAGTATTATATTCATAAACCGTAAATAACCCTAGTAACTGAATTATTGGTCTTTTGGTAGTCTCTGAACATATTTGAAAATTCAAAAATGTATGTTAATTACGTGCTTTCTACGATTTAACCTAGGCTAATCCCAGCTTACATTCCAATCAATACACATAATCTAGTGACGAATTGAACGAACAATATACATAGGAATAGTCCAACAGTCGACAACGTTCAATCTTTTAAAAATTCAATTTAAATTTAAAAATTTTAATTTAGCCAAATACTATATTGTCCCGCACGCTAAGGACACAGGTCATAACTGTCAGTAATGCGATGTTAAAATTATTTGTTATCTTGTTCGATCATTTATTTATTAATGACTTACATATTTAATTATAATCAATAAACATTCACATGTTCCCAAATGCTAAAATGTAAACATGTGCTATAAACAGTGTTGCCAAAGTCCTTTAACGAAATTTCCCCAAATACTGATCCTAAAATTCATTAACTTAACTTAATTATACTGGTTCAGAAACTCGTGAAGTCTTAACACCAGAATCACCAGTCTACTGAGTCTAGTCGTAATTTAATTCCTCACTGTAATAAAAATTATAAAGGAAGATTACAACAGAGATATTAATACAAACATACTCACTTATACACTTACAACCTATCCTGATCTGAGAGTAAAATCCAAAGATATAGAACAGGCTAAGTAATTCTTTATTCTATGGTAAAATCTCGGATATTCACTGGACTGCATGCAGTGGCGAATCCATGGGGCCCAGGGGGCCCGGGCTCCCCCCTTAGGTCCGACGATAAAAAATTTTAAACTATATTTTCATTGTTTATATGGCAATTTCGATGTTTAAATATGTTAGTAATGGCAGTGGTTAGGGGGGGCCCGGGGGAGGGGGTACGACAGGGAACGCAGTTCCAATAGCTCGATTTTTTTCTAGGATATACTAAGAAGCCTGTATAATGGAAGGGGCCCGAAAAATGTTGACCGTTTCACTAGCTCTCAATTTTCACTTGAACAAATGCATAACCAATGCTTTGGAGGAAAAAGTTTTCCCCTGACTTTAGTACGGGTATGAGTGGGGGGGGGGGGGGTAAGGTACGGGTATACACTCACTCTATGAGCCGAACGCTGTAGTGAACAAATTTTGAGCCCCCCCCCACACAGAAATTTGTCTGGTTGCGTCACATGTCCGAAGAAGGCGGGGCGTAAGCAAAAAATTGTACACTGTCAAAAAAATTTCGGGCCCACCTTAAAAAATTCCTGGATCTGCCCCTGACTGCATGGATATACGGAAAATGGACTAAATTGCCTAATGGTTTAAACATGTGGTATTAAAAGTTATAGGTATCAACATGGTTGATCATTTCACTATAATGCGCGTGCACGTTTACTTTTTTTAACAGTCCTTATACATAAAAGTATATTACACATACATGTACTGTACATAACAGGAAACTAGATCAAGGCATTGGAAACGCGGGTATGGAGAAGAATTAAAAGGTCTAGCTGGACTCAAAAGGTTACCATTTACCAATGATCGAGGAAATTCTGGAGAGAGTAATTGGTACAGATATGACTATAGTTGGTAAATGCTTTAAAAATAGAAGGAACTTTAAAAAATAGGTATAATAGCTGGATAGTGCATATTCTAAGGGGGAAAGACTACTAAGAGACGTCATAGAAGCCAGAGTGGAAAGAAATCGAGGCAGGGGCCGGCGAGATTAGGTATGTCAGATGATTTAAAGACCCACTCATATGTGGACATAAAGAGGAATACGGAAGACAGAGAAGAGTGGAGGCTTTACATACCACGGGCCTGCCAGTAGGCAGTGCACTAAAAGAGAGAGAGAGAGAGAGAGAGAGAGAGAGAGAGAGGGAGAGGGACTATACAGTTACATGTATATATAGGCCTACTGATATTACACATGGGCTGTGACTACATGCATATACAATTCATATACAATATATCCGCTCGTGTACCTACACTATATACACAGAAACACATTGCATGTATATTATGCTATACAGTATACTTGTATGTAATTGTACATGCATAAATTACTTATATTTACATAGTAATTAATATACGTGCACATGTATAAAATGTGTCTGGGTATACATGTAAGTTAAGTTAGGTTAGTAGTTAAGTTAATAGTTTAGGGGTACGTTATGAAGTTTTAAATGACAGATCTTAAATGACAGATTTTAAATAACAGCGAATTGAACCCTCGTGGATTCGAATCCCATCCGCGCTGATCTGGAAGTTACATCTCGGACATGCACTGGACTGATTATACGGAAAATGGTCTAAATTGCCTAACGGTCTAAACATATAATATTAATGATGGATATCAACACAGTAGATCATTTCACTATAATGCGTGTTTACTTTAGGTTATGCGCGTTTATCTACATAGTAGTGTGTTGCGCTGCATTATATATAGACCTACGTTGTGTTTTGCTATGTTGTATTAAGCTGTGTTATGTTATGCAACGCTACGTTAAGTTACGTTACTTTGTGTTGTGTTATTTGTGTTATGTTGTATTGTGCTGATCTTTGCCATGCTATGTGATATACGCTATGCTATTATACATGTACAATATATATAATATATATATATATACACACACACACATATATATATATGTATATATATACATATATATATATATATATATATATATATATATATATATATATGTATATATATATATATATATATGTGTGTGTGTGTATATATATATATATTATATATAATAAAATTTATATATATATATATATATATAAATTTATATATATGCTATGAAATGTTAGTTATGTTATGTGCTATGTTATGTTATATTATGTTAGGTTATGTTAATGTCATGTTACGTTATGCTATGTGTATGTTGTGTTATGCTATGTTTGCTATGCTATGTTATGTAATGCGCTGCTATGCTATGCTATGCTAGGTAATGTTATAATTTGTTATGCTATGTTATGCTACGTTAGATTATGTTATTTTATATTATGTTATGTTCTGTTATGTTATGCTGTGTTATTTTATGTTATTTTATGTTATGTTACGCTTTGTTATGTTAAGCTATGTTATGTTATATCCTAGAGCATGTTAAGAAAAAAAGAAATGAGCTCAACCTCAGATATAGGCAATACTACTGGCTTATTGGACGAAATTCTAAACTCTCGATACATAATAAACTTATAGTATACTGTCAAGTGTTGAAGCCAGTCTGGCTATATGGATGTCAAATTTGGGCCTGTACCAATCATCTAATACTAAGATTATTCCAGACGTTCCAGAATAAGGTGTTAAGAAACATTGTAAATGCTCCTTGGTACGTCAGAAATAATGATATTCATCGTGATCTGAAAATACCCCTGGTAGTAGAAGTAATAACAAACTCGGCAACAAGACATCAAGACCGACTCAGTCATCGCATCAATCCGCAAGCACTTCAACTACTAAACCAACAACGCCGCTTCCAGGCTGAAGAGGACTAAGCCCTTCGAACTAGTTTAATAATTTAGTCACTAGACTAGATCAGAAGCCTTCTATAAGTAATATACTTTAAAACTACTTCATAAGAAGTTGAAATTATTTACTTTTGCAACCTAAACCTAATCATTGGATTATCATTAGTTAAAAATACTCTTAGACTGTTAGGACAAAATTAATGGTTGGTCTTAGTAGATCAGTTTTAATTCTTTAAATATTAAAAAAGTTATATCCTTCTGAATTACATATGATTAGCAGAGTCCAAACACAATATTTGTTTGGACTAATTTGATAAATTAAAGAGAGAATTGATTAGCCCACTCTGGAAGACAGACCTATGCCCTTGGAATAATTAATTAGCATGTTATCAAATGACAAAGACAGCTCACTTATATGTTTGTACTAATTTAAGATGCAGCAGTTAATATAAAACAATTAAATTAAATTAGCCGATAGGCCTTTTCTGTGGCAATTAATTAGCTTAATTTATTGGTATAACAGTCTCTTATTCAGAGACTGGCTTGCTTGCAGTCTCTGAACAAATAAAATTCAAGATAGCTTCCTTGGCTTTCAAAGGTTTAAATTATAGTAAATCATCCTATGTGGGGGAATCAAAATATCCGTACATATATTGACCAGTGTAATGAAATATATTGATAGGTATTAGGCTACTCTTTATATAGCTTACAATTTGTCATAAATTTATCTAGAATTTCAGAATACCATTATTCCTAATTTCGGAGTAGCGTATTTAAAAGTCATTCACTTGATTAGATTAAATTTCATTGCGTTACGGATAATTTAGCGAAGATTTAATTGCATTCTTGGCCTAGTTAACCCTATGAATTAACTACTCTGAGATTCTGCATTGTGACCGCATGGATTGTTTTACATTAATTTATCTACTGGAATACGGAGCTATATTGTCAATATCATTAAGTGCCCTCATATTAATTATGCTGTGGCAAATCAACAATTAGTTAACGTATAATCGTATATATTAGGAAAAATATTTAGTTATTTGTAGTGACTAGAGTAGATTATATAGTCAAGGCAATCACTAGGTCTATGCTTCCAAATCGTGATTCGGTTAAATGGAAGATCAACTAATACAGGCCTATATTGGCATACTTTAGGAGGAGGAGTAGTAGTAGGAGGAATAGGAGGAGGAGTAGGAGGAGTAGTAGTAGGAGGAGTAGGAATAGGAGGAGGAGGAGTAGTACGAGGAGTAGAAGGAGTAGTAGGGGGAGAAGTAGGAGTAGGAGGAGTAAATGAAGAATCGATTGTTACTAAATTCTTAGCTAAGGTTAGTGGGCCTATAGATTATGGTTTGAATAGAACCAATTATTTGAATTGTCTAAACTGAAAAGCTACATATAGGTTAAATGTAATTTGATAACTTTAAACACAATAAGCACTATAGTGAAACGTTCATCAGCTCTGTTTAGCCATTATGCAGTTCAGTCAATTCAGCTGCCACGACATATTATTCAAGGTCTATAAGACCTTTCATAATATGTAGTGGCAGCTGTAAACAGATCACAAAGCCAGTTGGGGAAGTGGTGGGGAGTGGGGAGGGTGTGTGCTAGAAATATAATTAAACAAGGTAATTAAATAATATTGACGGCAGGCAGTGTTAAATACATACGCATATAGGCCTATATAGGTTATTAGGTACTTCTTCATTTATAGACAGAATGACATTAAATATAAATTCGATAGGAAATTATAGCTCAATGAATTATCAAATGATTATAAAATAATGTCGTAATTTAAAATTATATGTCTGGATAAACTATCTAGAGAAGATACTTTACATTTATAAGATATCTTACATTACAAATGCTTGCCGTAAAACAGTCAACTGCTGAGTGCACAGTGGCGCCCTCCGACGAATAAGAAAATATACCAGGTAATGTTTTCAAGGTAAACAAGTTTTATGAAAGGTAATGTCTGAGATTTTACTCTCTGATCAGCTCTACCGGAAATTGATTACAGGACCTCAGCAACAGCCATTTAAAATTAGATTGTCCTATACCTAATGCACATACACACACATATATATATACATACATACATGCATGCATACATACATACATACATACATACATACATACATACATACATACATACATACATACATACATACATACATACATACATACATACATACATACATACATACATACATACATACATACATACATACATACATACATACATACACATACATACATACACATACATACATACATACATACATACATACATACATACATACATACATACATACATACATACATACATACATACATACATACATACATACATACATACATACATACATACATACATACATACATACATACATACATACATACATACATACATACATACATACATACATACATACATACATACATACATACATACATACATACATACATACATACATACATACATACTAGTCTTAGGCCTTCTGTTTCTAAGGTTAGCGTGATAACAATTCAATCTATCTAATCCTCTGCATATAAACGATATCTGAGTTTTAAAACGTAGTTATTTATGTATTTATTTGAATTCACTACACCGTATATAAAGACATGGGAATATAATATATTTTACAGTATAATCCTACGTAGAGATATGAATAATGAAAATATGTAGTATCTTGGAGATATGAAGAATGAAAATGACAGAGAGATAATATTTATAAATTTATAATTGGCCACGTAGGCGTAATAATTGCATTAGAAGCTACAATGCGTTACACTTAAATTTGTCTCTGATTTCCACAGAATCTTCAGACATGGAGCCGGACTGAATCTACGAAGGCTGAAAAATTCTGAACGCAGACACTTACAGGAGTTAAAATTAACGTGGCGTGCATGCTGCAATTTAATCTGGTTCGAGACGCAATTTGAGGCTCTTTTAACATTTCCAACTGGAATTAGGGGAATCTTAACATAACAAACGGCACACTGATGATGCTTAATAAAGACGTATAATACCTTAGCCACTGAAGAAAAATTTATAAAAGTGGTAAGTTTAATTTAATAAAAGTATTTTTATATTTGTGTCATGCTGCTTTTGGCAGTATTCACAATATCCCGCTGTTTACTCTTTGACCACTATATCCGTCTATCAAACTTTCTCTTAAAGTTTTCGCCGTGGAAAGAAATCAGACGTGCTGCTTTATCTACTAATTCCTGCATTATATTTAACTGCTTTTTACTTTACCGCTTTATTGTTGGCCGAAAGAGTAACAAGTTGAATATTATGCAATTCAGTGACCTGCCTGACATCATCCTTGTATGAGGAAACGGACTTTAAACTTTTGCTATTATTATTATTATTATTAATGTTATTAATTATAATGTTAATTATAATGGTTACATATCGCATGGTCAATGGACCGGTTGGTGGCTCGCTTGCCTGATAATCAAAAGGCCACGGGTTCGAAAATTAAAAATTCACAGAATTAGTGTTTCAATGCAGGCCTGTGGTCTTTTCTACAGAAGGTGATATAAGATATATTAAAATAAAATATGAATTAGTTAATTATTTAGCTATTCCGATTAACTAGTTAAGAATAACTTTAGAATTATTATTTTACCATTTAATCCTACTTTTAAGTAATCAGATTCATTTACTAAATCTCATCTGCATTATAAAGTTTGCAAATGGATCTACTGTAGCATAGGCCTATACAGGTTCTGCAATTATCAGATTGGCTGCCTAGAAATACCTGCGGGTTTGATAACATTTGAATAATTATATAAAGTATATAGGCTAACTACTGAACGTTACGATTATCTTATCACATACCAAGCCGCTTATCGAACTCATGCCTATATTAAAGGACGAATAGCTTAGATTGCACAAGAAAAGGTCAATTGGCCCGAGCAGCTCTCAAGCAAGGGTATAATAGGAGTTAAGTTTGCTATCTATGCCATCAAATAATCGATCTAATCTATTTGCGTATTGCTGTATGCAAGTCATACTGTTGCATGCACAATTCGTTTAAAGACAAATTATAGTAACATTTCAAAATAAATAAGGTCAGGAGGGAAATTAACTTATAAAGAAGTTTCGAGGATATTGAGTGTTATTTGACTGCTCTCTCAATACTAATGTCTTAGTCTATCTATTTATCTAGTGTTGTGCGAAGTGGCAGGTCCAAGGTACATATTGATATTCAAAGTGTGCATTCAGGCTCCGTAAAGAGCACTCCATAGATCAACAAGTTAATACCTTCACAAAAGGCTATGCTCTATCCTCACGTTATAGAGTCGATATCTTGAAAAGGCTTTTGAGGTGGTTTCCCGTTGCCTTCCTCCGTTTTAACTTAGTCGTCTCTTACAGCAAGTGAATACTTGATTATATATATATATATATATATATATATATATATATATATATACAGTATATATATACTGTATATACAGTATACTATATACATGTACAAAGTACATGTATATATATGATCTTGCACAGCGCAGCTATATGCGCGATAGAAATTAACTAATTTCTATCATTATAGATTTTAGCTTTATCCACCATTCACAGATAATTAACTTAATCTATCTTTACTTAATTATACTGGTTTAGGAAGTCATGTAGACTTGTAACACCAATCTAGTCGTAATTTCATGCCTTATCATACTTATAGAGGAAAAATTAGAATCAGTTAAGTGTTGATCGCTAGGCTCTAAGCGGTGAGTTATTATGCACGCTCTTGACACCATAGTATCGCATTCGATACTAGTAGCATTGTCTTGACCTATGTGACTCGCCTTTCTGCATTTCATTAATACCGGCAAGTGTTAAGCTTTAGCCTTTTTATTGGCCTTAATATAAATACTCGTTAGTGGCTTTCGTCCTAAGACACTATAATTGCCAGTTACGGATAAAATTAGTTCTAATTAAACTGCGAGTTGTAGTGCGCGGTTGAAATAGTACTATAACATTGTACTATTACATTGTACTATTACAGTGTACTATAACATTGTACTATTACACTGTACTATTACATTGTAAATCGCATTTAAAACGAAATAGTTGTGCAGGAGTAGATTCGATTAGGGTAAGTTGAAAAAGCTAATGTCAGTTTTCTCACTCGAAAACGATGCCAGCGAAGGGCGAGCCCAGGATTTTAACCCCGTACATATTGATCCGCATAGATTCTTATTGTGCAGGCCCACAGAAAATTAAATAAGCTAATGTGAAGATGGCCGATAAGTCAAGGCAATTAATGATATGACGATAAAGGAACGTTGAACTTGGTAACTATAATAATTATTATCGGACGAATAATGTTTTCTGCTCCAGAATCAGATTTCAAGAAATCAGAATGCTATAGGCTACCTGTGGGAGTAGCTAATTGTAGAGTGGATCAAACAAGCGGATTACACACTTCTTTATATTATATCTTTGTAATATAAAGAAGTGTGAAGAAGTTTCAAATATTTTTCACATTTGAAAGCAGCACTTACTTAATATTGTTTCACATATATTTATTTCTGCACTAGTTATTTGATTTGCATGTTGAGTAGTTATAGGCCTACTGTAGTGTAGGATACTTGCTAGGATACTTGTAGGATACTTGCTAGGATACTTGTAGGATACTTGCTAGGATACTTGTAGGATACTTGTAGGATACTTGTAGGTTACTTGTAGGATACTTGTAGGATACTTGCTAGGATACTTGTAGGATACTTGCTAGGATACTTGTAGGATACTTGTAGGATACTTGTAGTGTAGTATATTTTGCTGTCAGTATTGTGATTGTTATACACATTATTTTATTTTTACTTCTGTATTTGTCTGCGGATTTATCTAAAAATATATCAAAATAATATATTATTCTTTATATTTTATTTAATTTAGTCAAATTGAATTAAATTACAGATGGCTACTTTTGGCCAGCCTCATAATATCTGAAAATCCTTAAATTCATTTAACAGATGGTCGAGTTGTCAATTTCTCTTGAAACTCTTTAAATTTAATACACCAAAGCTATGCTGTTAAATTTTAAATTTATGTTATTGCAATTGTTTTACTAGAAATGCTATTATATGATAAATTCGATCATCGACAGCACGAATTTAATGAAACTTTCAAATTTTTTGTAACTTGGCATGTCATTACTATTGTACATTTTTCGAAACAGGAGAGGTCTTGAAAATCTTTAAAACAAGTCTCCGGGTCAATCACACCCTAATGCAGGACGGACGGAACAGTGCATTTGGAGTTTGGAATTTGAACTGAAAGCTGAATAAATTTACAAAATGAGAACGTAAGTTGTTTGTTTTATATTGCTTTTCTTAGTAATTAATAACTTCAGTAGCGCTCTCGTCTCATCTCAATAAATTCTTACAAGAAACTTACTGCTTCTCAGCCGGTCAAGACAAATTGCATCTCCGTATATAAAAATATGCCTATATATATATATATATATATATATATATATATATATATATATATATAATAGTAATTTCATTTTTAAACTTTTAATTAAATAGAGTCTTTTTTATCTTATTTTTAGCCCAGGACCCTATAGGGCCCAGGGCATAAAAATAATTTTAGTGGTAATAATAGTAATAATCATAATTAATAATAATAGTGGTAATAATAATCATAATAATAATAATAATAAATAATAATAATAATAATAATAACCGGCGATAAGCGAGAGACATCTTTTCTTTGGCAAAGGCTTTCCATCACTTTGCAAAGCTTTAATGTAGTCTGCTTCAGCAAGTTTTTATGCAGCTAGATGACCTCGAGTAGCCGGGCGGCGATTCAGCACGAATCGTTTTTATCAAGCATCAGGTATTTTTACAACCGGAGTAAAATAATAATAGTAATATTATTATTATTAATACTATTATTATTTCGTTGTTTCAACTACTTCAGCTTTGGGCTAGAGAAGCGGCAGTTCATGCTCTGTGGAACCATATTCATCATCACCGCTCTCGTGGGCAGCCTGGCCGGGCTGACAGCGGGGCTATTCGAGCAGCAACCTCCGAATGGCGGAAGTCCTCCGGATATGCTTCCCGAGTCCAGATTCCGCCGAGCGCTGGACGAGTCCCAGGCGATGGACTATGCCAAGAGATCCGCCAAGCAGGCGGTAGTGTCCGAGTACCGGAAGTATCGATATGCTGCCGTAACAACTGAGACTAACATATGCTCTTCCGTCGGAACGTTAGTAAAAGATTCAAGCGCCTATGTCGTAATTGCAGACAGTTCAATATTTAAATAGGTTTTCTAATTTAACAATTTACGTGATAAATGACGAATAATAAGTTTCTTGTTATATTATCTTACGTATTTTATAGTTGATAATATGTTAATATTTAACTACATTTCAAGAATGACAATAATAATATTTAGAGATATATTTAGAGTATTTCATGAAGCATCAGCTGTTGCATTTGAGTAACTTTTCATGATTCCACTTTTATTCATAATTTAAATCTGCCAATATTCTTTGTGATTTCATTGAGATTTCGATAAAGATTCAGCGGCGCCAAGTAAAACGAAATCTATAATATTATCAAGACTAATTAAACGAAATTACTGTCATGTGTTAATTTGAATCTACATGTGTATGATCTACACGTGAAAATGATTTTAAATTACTGGCATAAAAAGTTGATTCTATCTTTTAATACTATTCGTACTATCAAATTTAAAATGAAGCAAAATACACTATATAATGTGAATAATAGTGAATAATGTGTGCGTAAATCGTGGTACTTTAGCTAAAATCTGTGTTTATTTTTTAACTAAATCTTGCTCGACTTTAACAATATTAATGCAAAACTGACTCGCATATTTTGTAATAGCTATAAGCCTGATGTTCCCGTAATTTACTATTCAACTAATGTTTATATTATGTAGTTATATTACGTGTTTACTATGTTAATTACATGTAGTGTTTATAGTATGTGTTAATATTATTGTTATGTAGAGATATATTAGGAAAACAACTTGGGTCAGCCGTCGACGCTGCCATTGCCACATTTCTATGTAACTGCGTGGTCAATGCGCATAGCTGTGGAATAGGGGGCGGACATTTCATGACCGTCTACGAAAAGTCTGTTATTTGATATTAGATTAGTAGATATAAACGTGTCCTAATACAACGACAACAATCACCACACCAACAAAAACAACAAAAAAATAAAGTTCTACTTTCGTCAATAACAACATCGAGTATATGGGACGAGACAAAAACAATTACAAAAGAGTAAAAAACGACAAAAATCCTAAAGTCCAAACATAACGAATAAAAGACAATTAGGTTCGCAACACATAGACCAACCGATCATTATTGCAAACATCTCAAGCAAGCATGGGATCAGATGTAGGTCCTATGTGAGGAGTTCAAATAAATAAACGTAATGAAATCAAATTAAAAATAGGTATTGATAAATACTGAAACTGATGTTAACCTTAGTTTTACGAGCTTTAGCTTTTCATTGATAAATACCAAGTCCCAACAAGGCTTGACTGAAATGAAGTATTACTACAAATAAATTTAAAATTATGCAGCATAATTAAGTAGTAGTATTGTTCTTGGTCGAATTCAAATATTGTTAACTGCTTATCTGATGTTTGTGGACTTTGAAACTGGAGTCAAATCTTCTTAATTGTAGACGTAGGCCTATTTCTCAAAAGACATGTTTCCAGAGCAGCATAACTGTTCGTTTTGCCGATTAAAGAACGTTTGATTCAATGATTTTAATCTCTCCCTCTCTCTCTCAGCTCTCTCTATCTTTCTCTCATTCTTTCTCTCTCTCTCTCTCTTTCTTTCTATCTTTCTTTCTCTCTCTCTCTCCCTTTTTCTCTCTCTCTTTATTTTTCTCTCTCTCTCTCTTTCTCTCTATGTTAGATAGCTTAACCAAAGGTATTACAATATTGCAATTTATTAATTTTTGACATTGTAAATTAAAAATAGTTAATTGTCATGAATTTCTGTATCTGTTACCGCTATAGTCAATAGTTTATCATTAGAATGTCAGTATCACTTCAAATGATACAGTATCTAATGTAACTACTGATAATGAAACCTTTAAGGAGTCTTTTCGATGTAGACTCCATAGTGACGCCGGCAGTGAATATTTATTTTGGGAAGTTTCGTTGATAAATGAAGCTTACACGTAGGCTAATTACTGTTCTCTTCTAATTTGTGCCTCAGACCCTATGAGCTACAGAACAGAGTTGTGACGACCGTGACTGCTCGAGAGAAAGCGCCTCAGGCCGCGCACAGAGACATGTTCGTTAACAATACCCTCGCATCCAGCGTCGGTTAGTAGAACAATCAATCAATTAATCAATCAATCGATCATTCAATTAACCAATCAATCATTCAGTCAATCAATCAATCAAACAATCAATCAATTAATCAATCAATCAAGCAATGAATCAATCAGACATTCATTCAATCAATCAATAAATCAATCAATCAATCAGTCAATTAATCAATCAATCAGACATTCAAGTAATCAATCAATCAATCAGACAATCAATCATTCAATAAATCAATCGGACAATCAATCAATCAGTCAGACAATCAATCAATCAATCAATCAATCAAGTTAAGTGAGCTACTCAAAGGCGTATGTAAACATTTAACTGAAATAATTAGTTTTCAATTTTCCATTCCCACGACCTAGCCTGAAACGTACATAAATACTGTAAAGTTCTTATCACCTCATTAATTTATAAAATGTTTTCCTTTCTCAATAGCAACATTACCAATTCTACAAATTAATTGTGTAACTTTTGTTAATTGTAAAGGAAATGATTGCGACTAAACCAGTTTCAATGAGGCTGAGCCAGTAGCTATGTGTCCAAGTAAGTAGCAATGTGGCTGATCAAGTAGCAATGGAGCTGAGCCATCAACAAACAATGTAGCTGAGCCAATAGCAATATGGCTGATCAAATAGCAATGCGGCTGAGCCAGTGGCAATGTTGCTGAGCCAGTGGCAATGTGGCTGAACCAGTAGCAATATGACTGAGCCAAAGGCAATGTGGAAAAAAATCTCAGTGGCGGTAAAATTTCCGACGGCGGATCAGTACATGCGAGGTTCTAATCCTGGGTTCTTATGCTGCTAATATCACTACGTGAGAAGAAGAGAGCATTAATCTGCTTCAGCCTATTGCTGATTTAATTTTCTCTTCATCGTAAATTTCATTCTAATGGCATTTCCATGTGTTCAGGTGGGTTGGCAGTGGGTGTACCTGGAGAGATTCATGGATTCCATGAGGCGTGGCGGATCTATGGAAGAATGCCCTGGAAAGATCTGTTCACTGAGACTATACGTATCTGTAACGAAGGATTCACCGTTGAGCCGAGTCTCTCATCAGCCATCCTCCAGTACAATGAGTCTATACGTCGTGACCCCAATCTAGCGTATGATAATTAGAGTATGATAATTAGAGTACGATAATTAGCCTCGCGTATGATAATTAGCCTAGCGTATGATGATTAGCCTCGCGTATGATAATTAGCCTAACGTATGATAATTAGTTGCCTAGCGTATGATAATTATCATACGGTAGGCTAATCATCATACGCTAGATTAATTATAATTAATCTAGCGTATGATAATTAATCTAGCGTATGATAATTAATCTAGCGCTAGAGCTATTAATCTAGCCAAAGTTAATTAAGCTAGCGATATAATGTATAGCTAATCTAGCGTTAGAGCTACTAATCTAGCCAAAGTTAATTAAGCTAGCGATATATAGATAATCTAGCGTTAGAGCTATTAATCTAGCCAAAGTTAATTAAGCTAGTGATATATAGTTAATCTAGCGTTAGAGCTATTAAATTATTAATCTAGCCAAAGTTAATTAAGCTAGCGATATACTGTGTAGTTAATCTAGCTAGAGCTAACTAATCTTGCTAAAGTTAATTAAGCTAGCGATACATAGTTAATCTAACTAGAGCTAACTAATCTAGCTAAAGTTAATGAAATTAATTTAGCGTAAAATAAATAATCTATTTTAAGAAAATTATCTAGCTTATGACAGTTAATTCAGCATAAGTTAATTCATTTGGCATTAGATAATTAATATACGGTACTATAATCAAGTAAAAGTAAAAGTTAAGTAATTTATATTTACTCTGTTACTTAATTTTAATACAAGCATAACTCTACGGTACTTTCGTTATTGTATTGCGTTGTGCCATGTATTTCTATTGTACATGGTACATTTCTACAAGTTGTGTTTACTGTTCTGTACTCTATGGTACTATCCTATATTGTATTGTTTTTATCCTATTGCATTGCATTGCATGGTATTGAATTGCATTGCTTTGTATTGTACTGCGTTGCATTACGTTGCATTGCATTGCATTGTTTTGCATTATATTGCATTGTATTGTACTACTTTGCCTTGCAAGACATTGCATTGTCTTGTAATGCATTGCACTACATTGCATTGTATCGTATCGTAATGTAACGTATTTCTGAAATATTCTGTGTAGAGATTGTTTCTGGAATATTCTGTGCAGAGAATTGTTAGTTGTGAATATTCTGTGCAGAGATTGTTTGTGAAATATTTTGTGCAGAGAATTGTTTCTGGAATATTCTGAATAGAGAGTTGTTTGTGGAATTTCACTGTTTGTGAACATATTTCACCTATACATATTATTTGTATAGGCCTATATTTACTTGCTTTCTCTTTAAACTACATGTACATTGTATTATCGACCTTGTTCTGTACAGAGAATGTTTGTGGAATATTCTGTGCAGATAATTGTTTGTGGAATATTCTGTGCAGATAATTGTTTGTGAAATATTCTGTGCAGAGAATTGTTCTTGAAGCCAGACGGCAGCCTCATTCAGACCGGAGATCTTCTGGTCAACCCAAAGCTGGGTGAGACGATGAGAAGGATTGCCGAGGATCCAAACTCCTTCTACACCGGTCAGCTCGCTCAGGATATCGTCGATGATCTAGCCGAATACGGTGCGTGTCCAATTTAGATTTGTACCAACGATTTATAGTTTAGTGTAATGATATGATACTTGGTACTATAGTGGAATCAGAAAATAACGTCAGTTCATTCAAGCTGTTGAAGTTGTTTTTGATTTTTAGCCTCGTCTCAATAAATCTTACCCTATCTTATAAGTTGCAATAATGTTGCTCCGGCACATGATTATCCCTCTGTCATTGATTTTGACCACGTTAAGGGAACTGTATGCGTTATATACATTTTTATATTTCACATTTTATATTTCTATATTTGTATAGGCCTATTTCACTTGCTTTCTCTTTAAACTACATGTACATTGCATTATCGACCTTGTAGCCGGAAAGTTCTGTTACAATTTAACTTCTAATCTAAACACTAATCTACTGAAATTTGACGTCCCTGACATCATCCCTGGATGAGGAAACGGACGTTAAACCTTTATTTATTATTTATTTACTGTACAACAATATTTCTAAAATATTATGCATTTTTTGTTTATTTTGTGATGTAAATACATGTATACATAATATATATATATATATATATATATATATATATATATATATATATATATATATATACTGCATATATATGCTACATTTAGATATGAGTAATGCATAGTCTTATGCGAAGGGACTCGTTAATCGATAGAGTGCTCTTATCGAGCGTAACAAGCAATAATTGTGAATGAAACAGAAGCTTTAATTCCACTATTATATATATATACAAATTGTGCACATACATGTATATATGTATATTTATTTGTTTTGCCAGAACTTTTAATTAATTTTTTCATAATATTATTTCCTCCTATTCTCATACCAGATGCTATAATAACCCGAGAAGATTTAGCGAACTACAAGGCTGGGCCGATTTACAAGAACCCACTAGAGGTGAAGCTACAGAATGGGGACTACACCCTGTTCAACCCTCCCCCTCCCTCCAGTGGGGTGGTGCTCTCTTTCATCATGAATGTGCTGGACGGTATGTATGGATATGTTTGTCTACACTGTATATATATATATATATATATATATATATATATACAATGTATATATATACGCACAGTATATATATATATATATATATATATATATTATATATATGTTTTCTAATAGATATATATATATATATATATATATATATATAGATTAAGATGGCTATAATATATATATATTTAGAGAGGAGAGAGAGAGAGAGTGAGTGAGTGAGTGAGTGAGTGTGAGAGTGAGTGAGTGAGTGCGTGAGTGAGTGAGTGAGTGAGTGAGTGAGTGAGTGAGTGAGTGAGTGAATGTATTATACAATTTATATTGTTTCTCTGTATTGTTGTCAGGCTATTGCAGAATATGGCATCCGTAAGCTGCACATTTAGTAAGAGGGTACTTAGCAGGAAGACAATCAATATTTCCCAATCCAATTTAAGGTTAAGGCTTAGTATTAGTGATGGGATCCACTTGTTAGTCAATGGGAGAACACTAATGGCGGTATTAATGTGGAAACTAAACCATGGATTACGTCAAAAAAGTGATCTAAGTCATGCCTAGACGAAAATCGGCATTTATGGAGCCTAAACAAAAAATAAAGTATGTCTTGACGGCCATTCTATTTTCGGTGGAAAGTTTGGGAATATAGGCGTGTACAAGGAAGCTTAAGATAATCAGATAAATATTTATTTGATAACCCAAATGCATATCTTCACTTTCTATTAGCTAATATAGGATCATTGTATAATTGAACAGGCTTTGGTTTCAATGCTGGATCGGTTGCTGATGATTCCAGCACAACTCTCACCTACCACAGGATAGCGGAGGCTTTCAAATTCGCCTACGGCAAGCGCAGTGCCCTGGGTGATGAGGCTTTTGTAGACATTGAAGAGGTCAGGGCTTAAATTCTTACTGCCTCTTCATAGATAAGAAATATTTTTAAATTTAACTTATGGGTTCATTATTTCTTATTTTCTACAATCTCTACGATTGAGCTAATGAAAGAAATATAAAATTCCGTTGAATTGCAAAATTAACTAAAATTTGAAATAACGAAAATTTGGAGGAAATAACCAAAACTACAAGAACAACAACTAAGAAAGGAAGCCATGAAGCACATGCGGCATGTCATAAGTGTATTTATACGGAATAAAAAAATGAGTCGGGTCATGTCGTGATTTTTAAGAATAAATGTGCCGAGATATTGAGAGCTTTAACTCTTGTAGAAAAGTTACAACTTTGACACTCTCTCTCTCTCTCTCTCTCTTAGTGCACTGCCTACTGGCAGTTCCATGGTATGTAACGCCTCCACTCTTCTTTGTCTTCTGTATTCCTCTTCATGTCTACGTATAAGTGAAGCTTTAAATCCTCTAGCAATAGGCTACTCATTCTTATTATTATATACAATTTTCTTCTGGGCTCAGCCAGTGACATGATCGTATAGGTATCCTATAGTGAATCAGTAGATCCAAGGTTCAAATCAGCTCTGGTCCGGGTTACTGGCAGCCTCGCGAGGCTAACAACTGACGTTAAATTTGGTTTTAGCCTATATTGGCTGGAGCCAGTGATGAAGTCGGTAAGATACTCGACCGTGGATCAGATGGTGCGGGGTTCAAATTCTGGCCTCACCCGTCACTAATATCGCTTTCGATTGAGGAAACAGACGTTAACCTTAGCTTTAGCTTTTTACTGTCGTCTTGATCAGTGTTTTCATTTACATACGCAGCTGCTCAACAACATGACGTCAAAGGATTACGGATCAGCTATCAGGGAAAAGATAGACGACGACTGGACACACGACGTCAGCTACTATGAGCCCTCGTTTGAAGTGGAACATGACTCCGGAACCTCTCACGTCAATGTCCTTGCTCCGGATGGAGGAGCCGTGGCCATCACAGGAACCATAAATCTCTAGTTAGTATCAACGACTCTGTCGTTAGTATCCATAGATCTCTTGTTAGTAACTAAATTTCTTGTTAGCATCCATGGATCTCTTGTTAATATCCATAAATCTCTTGTTAGTAACTAAATCTCTTGTTAGCATCCATGGATCTCTTGTTAGTATCCATAAATCTCTTGTTAGTCCATGAATCTCTTGTTACTATCCATGTATCTCTTGTTAGTTCATAAATCTCTTGTTAGTATTCATAAATTTCTTGTTAGTCCATGAATCTCTTGTTAGTATTCGTAAATCTCTTGTTAGTATACATGAATCTCTTGTTAGTATTCATAAATCTCTTGTTAGTATCCATGAATCTCTTGTTAGTATTCGTAAATCTCTTGTTAGTATACATGAATCTCTTGTTAGAATCATTAAATCTCTCGTTAGTATTCATAGATCTCTTGTTAGTATCCGTAAATCTCTTATTGGTATTCATAGATCTCTTGTTAGTATTCATAAATCTCTTGTTGGTATTCATAGATCTCTTGTTAGTATTCATAAATCTCTTGTTGGTATTCATAGATCTCTTGTTAGTATTCATAAATCTCTTGTTGGTATTCATAAATCTCTTGTTAGTATTCATAAATCTCTTCTTTATATCCATAAATCTTTGTTAGCATTCTGAAAGCTCTTGTTAGTATCCATGGATCTCTTCTAGTATTCATAAATCGCTTGTTAACCATAAATTAATTGTTAGTATTTATATATCTTTCTATTGTTCACTGAAATCACTGAAGATTTTAAACATTGGCGTACGTTCTAGTGAAGGGATCAACGATGGGACGTTTAAGAGTTTAGTACTAGACGTTTAAATGATAAGGTTATTAATTCAACTATTTGTTTACCTGTTCGCTGTATGCCCGATATAATACAACACGCTGAAATCTTAAAATGGCTATAAAGCTAACAAGCTACTGTTAACGTCAGTTTCCTCACTCGAAATTGATGTCAGTGACGTGAGAGCCCAGGATTTGAACCCCACACATACTGATCCACGGTCGAATATCGCCACTGGCTCCAGCTAGGCTTTAGTCAATAGCTCTCACAAAGATCCTACGAAAGACCGAGAAATTTATCTCTGATGAATTCGCCCGGAAATCGAACCCACGTGACTTCAGCTCACCTAAGCATCAGTCACTTGTATTGTCGTAAATTGCGAAATTCCTTTCTTTGGGTGATATTTCACGTTTAACTACAGTCTCGCAACATGGAATAATTAAATATTTCTGTAATAAATTTGCTAAACAGTTTTGGCGCCAAAGTTCGAGGTAGGAGAACAGGAATTATATTTAACGACGACATGGACGATTTTTCCACACCCGGCACTGATAATGCCTTCGGCGTTCCCGCATCACCCAGTAACTACATCGAACCTGGAAAGATCCCGATGTCTTCCATGTCGCCAACGATAGTTCTGGACAAGAGTGGAAACGTCGTCTTCATGTCTGGAGGTGCGGGTGGTACCCGTATCACTACAGCTACTTCTTATGTTGGTCCCCCTCTCTCTCTCTGTCTCTCTCTCTCTCTCTATCTCTCTCTCTCTCTCTCTCTCTCTCTCTTGCTCTCTCTATCTCGTATCCCCACAGCTACTTCTTATGTAGGTCCCTCTCTCTCTCTCTCTCTCTGTCTCTTTCTCTCTCGTCTCTCTTTCGCTATCTCTCCCTCGCTCTCTCTTCTCGTATCCCACAGCTACTTCTATATAGGTCCCTCTCTTTAGAACCTCTGTTTCTTTCTCCTCTTTCTCTCTCTCTCTGTCTTTCTCTCTGTCTCTCTCTCTGTCTCTCTCTCTCTTTCTCTCTCTCTCTATCTATCTCTGTCTCTCTATCCTTTCTCTCTCTTTCTTTCTCTCTCTCTTTATCTATCTCACGATCTCTCGCTTTCTCTCTTTCTTCTCTCTCTCTTTATCTATCTCACTATTTCTCGCCCGCTTCTCTCTTTCTATTTCTCTCTCTCTCTATATATATCTCTATCTCTCTCTCTCTCTCTCTCTCTCTGTCTCTCTCTCTATTTATCTTTCTCTCTCTTTCTCTATCGCTCTCAATCTCTTTCTCTCTCTTTCGCTCTTTCTTTCTCTCCCCCCTCTCTCTCTCTCTCTTTCTCTTTCTCTCTCTCTCTCTCTCTCTCTCTCTCTCTCTCTCTCTCTCTCTAGAGATCTGACAAGTGGCAGCTCCTAGGTGCATATGTATACTCAGAGTCTGTTTTCTCGCTCCATAAGAGCACTCCTTAGATCAACAAGTTAATCTATTCACAAGAGGATATGCTTCACCCACAACTTATGTAACCTATAGCTTGAAAAAGTACTGCTTCTCTTCAGATATTGCTTAGTAAATTGTTAGTACTAAATAGGGGTAATAAAATTGTGAGATGATCGCTTATGATGGTAGCGATCACTTTTAACTATCGGGTGGGCTCTCTTTGAAATTCTTCCAACAAAACGAAATTATTTGGATTCCTGTCATATTGTGTTTGTAGTTGGCGATGCAGAGTTTGTGGTTTGATAGAGATCTTCAAGAATCTTCGGATACAGCCAGAATTCATCACCAGCTGATGCCCAATGAGCTGGTCTATGAGAACTGGCTAAATCCGGTGTGTTGCCAATTATTAAAGTCAGGCAAGAAAACATGATTTTGTACAGAAAAAATTATACCCCATATATCCTGTAGGTAAAAAGAACAAATTATAAAAAATTAAATTGAATTAAATTTATTTATTTATTAAATTTGGATGTTGAGGGGATAGGGGATAGGTTGGCTAAGTCGAGATAGAGATGGTATGGGCATATTGTGAGAAAGGCAGATGAGGATGTAGTAAAGATAGTTTGGAGGGAAGAACTGGATGTTAAGCTAGAGACAGGTAGACCACAATTGACTTGAGATGCAGTAATTAAGAAGGACATGAAAAATAGTGGATTGACCGATGATATGGTGTGAGACAGGTAGGACTGGAGTAAGTCTATTCGTATCCCGACCCTGTTTAAACTGGGATTTAAGGGAAGATGATGATGAATTAATTAGTTAAATTAAATTTTAGAAATTAAATTAATTAATTTATTTATATGTAAAGAGGCTACACTTTATGATGGCAAATTCCTTGTTTTCATTGCGGCTTTGCTGTTTTTCCACAGGGAGTCCTAGATGGACTGGAGGCTAAGAATCACACAGCAGTTCCTAGTTCATCCATAGCGGTCGTGGGTTCAATCCGCAGTCACTGCTCGGACTCCGAGTCCATCAAGTCCGGGAAGGAAGGATCAAAATTCAAAGCAGAGTGCATCGAAGCCGTGAGTGATGGAAGGAAAGGAGGCTTTCCAGATGGATTCTAAGTCATTCAGCTGATAAGACTATTAACTCATTGGAGCGGATAATACACTTTTTAAGCAGTCGATATATTTCGAGTGATCTATAGCTTCATTAGATAGAGTCAATGTGCCAAACGATGATACAGTTCAATTAGTGTTTCACTTTAGTGCTAACGATTAAACAATTCAATTAGTGTTTGACTAATTGAATTGTATAAGCGGTTAGCACATCCAATTCGCAAAAACAGTAGGGTACTATCTATAATCTACAGTATGTAATTAAAACATGTGCCTTGCTTTCTGTACCTGTGGGCTTGTGTATTCAAAATTAAATTATATTAAATGAATGTTTTACTTTTCCAGAAAAATTAGTAACTGTTTCGGAGTCATTCTTAACGTTGCAGCTACTTGTGTATGCGTGCAGCATAGGCTTAAATAAGATTGAAATTCTAGGAGACACGTTGCTGTATTCGCGGTCAGATCTCTTTTTTTAACGTGCACAGGGTCAGTATCGAAGCACAGTTGCTTATTCTCAAAATCCATGTTTTTGTTGTCCTGTTTATTCCCCTATTTCATCTTCATAGTTAATAGTAATCATTACCTTTTGTTGGCGCATCAATTTCAACCGGAACGATTTATAAGAATAATTACCTTCCAACTCCCTGGAGATTTTACTCTCATTCAAAGCTGTCAAAACTTGACCTTCCAAGGTGGCAACCCATCCAATTACTAACCGCTCAATACGTAGCTTAATTTCGCTTATTGACGGCAGCTAAACTAAATTAGGTACATCTCGCCCCTATAATTTGATTTTTTTCGCTCTAGAATTTGTTAACATGGAGCATATGCTGCGAGTTCTGAAGGTTCGTTTCAGTAAACGCGATTTCATCCCTCCTGCAGTAGGCCTAACTTAAAGTTAAATAAAAAATACAAATCATTGCCATGAAATAGAGGGAATAGAAAAATATGTGGTCGTTACTTTAAAGAAAGAGGCTCTATAGTAGTCTCAAAGATATAGAAAATGACATAGAATAATTCATTATTCGTATTGTGGTCATCAATGTATTTTTTTAAATTATGCTCATGAGCAATTTCTCTAGAAAAAGCTTTAAAGTATATTTCTCCCCTCATCCTAGTAAAATTTTTATTAAAAACGACTTCATTCCTTCTGCTCACGTCGGCCGTTAAACTAAGAGTACACAACTATAGGCCTATAGAAAATGCATGTAGGCCAACAGTATGATTAATAACGCAAGTTTATATACATACCATAGGCTTTCAAATTTTGAATTCTGTAGCAGTAAAAGAAAGGGAAAGAAGTAAATTATATGCACTAAATTAGTACTTAAGAATTTCACAAATATACAAATGAAGAAATATGGAAATTAAAGTGTTGGTTTGGTTCACTAATTATAATTATATACAGTAAATTACAAATGAAGAAGTCCTTGGAAGGGTTGGTACAGATCGATATATATACAGTGGTATTAAATATTATATCATATGTGCGTATAATCATAGCCTGCAAAATCATAGCATGTTAAAATGTTCAGGTTTAGTTCAAATGTGTCATAATTTGTTTTATTTCATATTAGTTTCTTTTAGCATTAAAGTTTTGACCAGGTCAAAATATAAACATTTATAGCCCTCCTGAAAAAAGTAAACACGCATTATAGTGAATAATCAACTATGTTGATATCTATCACTTTTTAATACCACATGTTTAAACCGTTAGGCAATTTAGACCATTTTCCGTATATCCAGTCCAGTGAATGTCAGAGATTTTACTCTCAGATTAGCGCAGCCGTGATTCGAACCCACGAGGGTTCAATTCACCTCAGGATTTGTCATTTAAAACTTCTGACGTTACCCCTACGCTATTTAGACATTCTAATATTAAATTATTAAATTATGAAATTAAAATATTTACCCATCTTCCCTCGAACCGACAAATTTTACGTTTTCAGCACATAGGCTAAGAGCAAGAGTAAATTTGAAAATGATAATAACATCATTAAAGGTTTTAGAAAGCCAATCGTAATTAATATACTTGTATATAAACACTCATTTTAGTTACTAATTTAGGCCTACAATTATATTACTAAGTTAATGTAGTTTATTATAACAATAATAACAACGATTAGAGATCTACTGTAGTTATTGACAACATCGAGCATTGCTGAACTATTTCGAAGTCGACGATAAAGGCCTAAGTAGGCTACTAGACCTATTAACAGTACTAATTAAATGTATATACATGTAAATATTTTTGGTTAAGGTACATAATGTTCTTGTCATTAGAACTTGAGAAATTAATGAGCTGTTCGTCAAAGCTTCATGACTTTATTGCAATAAAGTTTTATATAGTATGCGCTGGATGCTGTCCTTAACGTCAGTACATCAGTAGCACGGTAATTGTTCTAGTCGTTTCCAGCTCTCTAAGAAGAACTCTGCCAATCTTTGTTGTCATTGTTTTCTAGAGAACTCATACTAAGTCAAAATGGCAAGATGGACACATTTGTTTATCATGTTTTCGGATTAATTTCATGGTACTTTTTTGTCTAAATTATCTTTGTTTTGAATAGTAGTGTTCTTAGCGATCCAGAGTTTAATTTGTAAACTAGATTTAGCGATCCAGTCCGGATTAGGGTTCACGAGGATGGAGGTAGTTAAAGCCTTCAATGCGGAGGTAAGTTAATTGAACGTTGAAAATAACTATGATATTATTTTAAAACAGTGATATAAATATCTAAAAAGTTCTCACTATTGGCTATCTATTATTTATAAATTATATTCAATAACTATTCAGTCATAGTTGATATTGAAATGACACTTAGACTATCTCTTTCTTAAGGCAAATGTTAATGTTGAATTAATAGGGGACTTTTTTTACATCTGCCTAAAATTAATGGACGATTGGACTGAAATGACGGAAAAATAAATTGACCGAAACAAAAACAAAATAAACTACAGTGCTATTGTCATTCATGATGAAATGCAAAATTTTGTGACAAGTCTAAATATAAATTCCTCTCTGCTTTTTCTGTCAATCATGCCCTAGAAAAAGCCTGTATGGATGGATAGATGATATTGTTTGATTTGCAAGAAACGGCTCTTTTTTGAATGGAGAATTAAATTTAGCTACAAGAAGAGTGGAAATGTAAGATCTAAGTAAGTATTGTTGATTATAACTTATTCATCGTATTGTGGTAGATTTTTGTCTGCAAACAGATAAGAAAAAGTTTTAAAAAATTGTATAGTAGGCTTTCCACGATTTGAAACCCGCACATACTGATCTGCAGTCGAATATCTTACCTAAATATATTAACTGAATATCTTACCTAATATATTAACTAAAGATATGCCTTTACCAAATCTTAATACAGTCTGTACCGTGAGAAGAATTTTGTTTCTGAAATTATTTTCAACTCTGTCTGAGCAAGCTCTATCTAAGTCACATTTACATTTCATAGTGAGCAATAAGTCCTATTCTGCAGTGTCTTAACAATGCGCAACAATTATTTTCTTTAGTAAAGCCAAATTAAAATGGTAAAGTTATTTAGCAACTGGTATATAATTTTTGTTAAGTACTTCAATAAAGTTAGTTTTATTAGTCAAATTTTTATTTACTGCTTTTATTTTCACGTTTGCATTTCTATTTAGTGCTTTTATTTTCATGTTTGCAGCTGTCTTCACTATATGAAGCCAAGCCTCCTGTTTCTCGTGCTAAAATGGCTCGGATTACCAAGGGTGCGATGAAGGCTGTTAAATTCTATAAACACGTTGTTCAAAGTGTAGAAAAGTTCATTCAGAAGGTATTCATTTTCTTTTAATTATATATAATTTTGTAATTTGTATACAGCTTACTAAGATAATACAACTGGATGACGTGTCTCTTAATAACTATGAGAAATTTATACGTACCGTCTTCATTGGCATTTTTTAAAAATTGGTTTGTGCCTTTTTAGGTAGACTAAATATATTAAAAAAATAGGCCAGTACTTAAGAAAGAACCACTACTTATTACTTACTCAATAATTATTTGTCTTCAGTTAGCAAAACAAAATTAAACCTATATTGCTTTGCATTGTTTGTAGAATTTTATTTTAATTGTATGAAGTGAAGGTTACTATTATAATATTATGTTAACAATTAATTTAAAATTTACATTTACAATATCAAATGATAGGTTCTTATGCAACCAGTATGCGATATTAAGTTTGAGTGAAATGTTTTGTAACAGTGTCGCATTGAATACAAGGTACCAGGCTTGTACGTCATTGACTCGATCATTCGACAATCTCGTCATCAGTTTGGTGCCGACAAGGATGTTTTTGCTCAGCGATTTCTGAAGAACTTGACGCAGACTTTTCAGAATCTGCAGGCATGCCCGCCAGATGAAAAGGTAAGTTTGAAGCTGTTCTGAAATGGCCCATTATTACAACTTTTCGTAGATTTCTAAGGTTAGATTGTTAGCGATTTTTTTTGTTTATAGTAACCGAATTATATAGCTCGATGTTATTTTCTGATTATTCTCTCATTTAGTTTATGTAATGTTTGTGTACTATATCAATTACTTTTTTAAATTTCGAAATCAATTTTTTGAATTATTAATATTGTCTAGAACTGATAATATGTTGCCTATAACTATTGATTTAGTGTTACATTTGTCATTTAAAGCCATCTATATAAAATTACTAGCATCATATTTGAATTATTGTGTAACATACTTTTAATGGACTAACCATTTACTGCAGTTTATTTTTGTAGAACAAGGTAGTGCGAGTTATTCAGCTGTGGCAAAAGAATTCCATATTCCCTTCTGATACCATACAGCATCTTCTGGATTTGACTAATGGTAAGATTCCTGATCTTATTATTTGGTTTTCTCTTTGTAATAAATTCCTTTTGCAAATAAATTGTACTTAAAATTTCATAAATGTCATTAAAATGAGTTGAAAGTCTGGTGGAATTTTCTTTGTTTGCATATTGTATTGTCACTTATTGTAGATTGAAATTATAGAAATAATAAATCGAAATACTAAAGATAATAGATGGTACTGAGGTAATTATTGGTTAAGTTTTTGAGAAAATTTGTGGAATAAGTTTATTAAGTTGAATGGATTACAATTCACTGAGAGAGTATGATTATGAGAATGATTCAGAGATTGACTAACATATTTGATTTATTTATTCAGCTGCACCGTTACCACAGTCTGATGAGAATTCATCACGTGATGTAGCAGAGAGTTTAGAGATGGAGGAAGAAGTGAACGAGACGGACAGCGTTCCCACTTCGGCACCTCCTCCAGAGCCAAAGGCCCCATCAGCATCATCATCTGCTGTATCGCATGCAGCTGTATCTGCGAGTAATATGGCCGGAGTTCTTCAGACTGATGTATTGAACACTATGATGCAGTTGCTTCAACAAAATCAACAGGTGACAAATAAAATATATGCTACACCATTATTAGTTATTAATTATTTTCTAAATATTTAATTTCTGAGCTTAAATCTGTTAGTTTTAATTAATGTATGAGGACCATTACTAAAGATTAATTTCTGATTGCTAGGGAAGAAACTTTCCTATTGAAATATATACTGAATATTGCAAATTTTTGCATGTGCATGAAATGTTACTTAAATTACTAGTGGTTCAGCATCTTTTTCTATTTCTAATATATAACGTTTAGCTACAGATTTTCATATCAACAGTATGTTTGTACACTATTGTACTGTGTGATTTATTTCAGCCTGTTCAGTTGGAACAGCTGCAGCAATTACAGCAGCAGTTGCTTCAGCATCAGAAGAATTTACAACCACCCGTACAGTTGCAATATGAGCAACAGCAACAACAACAGAATTGGCAGCATCAGCAACTGCCTATGCAGCAACAGCAGCAGCTGCAACAGAAGATTTTGGAGGAGTCGAAGGAGATCAATAGAAAGGTGGAGCAGTCGTTAATGTCGGTGTCACAGACAATGAATTCTTCTCAGGCACTTTTTGATAAGGTTAGATAGATCTCTTGATTCTCGTTATAAACATGCAGGTTGCACCAAAACATTAACCCCTAGTTAAATTAAATATATCTTTATCATATATTTGTAGATATCACTTCATGAAAGATATTACCATAATTTCTAAGCAAGGCTGCTTGCTATTATTAGTTAAATTGTTTTAGTGTATTTAAACAATTAAAAAGATTGCTAAATGATATAACCTGAAATGTTCTCTACTTCTGTAGATAAAATCTGTAGATTAATATCTGTCTTTCCGTCCTTGCGTTGCTGGATAGTTTAGCGATGAACTAGATTACAAACTTTAGCTGTTATATCTTTGCAGAGTCTAAAATTGATGTAGATTTACTTATGGGTGATTTTCTCCTTTGAATTTTTTTAGATTTCATTTTCAAACTACTAGCGTATCTATTTATATTTTTCAGGCTTGCCTGCTTATTTAATTTTTATTTTGCATTAGTATTCTTTGATTTACAGAATGCAGTCTTGCACAATTAAATTGTATTAATTTAAGATGTGGCTTTGTTGCAAAGGTTATTCTAACCTACACAGATACTCTTGAAGGTAATACTAATTGCAAATAGAGCTTTGTGTAGAAGCTTCTAGATATTGAAATATTAAATTGTACTAATTGAACATATTGCTTTGCTGCAAATGTATATTAAAAGAAGATGCCCATGTACTAATCGAAGACATTGGATTATTGGTTTGATGCAGAAGTTAGTGGAATTTGTTCGACTGATATTGTCGCTAATTGACGATGTGGTTTGTTGGCATGTACTAATTTTCCATGTACTAATCAAAGATGTTGGTTTATTGGTTTGACGCAGAAGTTACTGGAATTTGTACAACTAATATTGTCGCTAATTGAAGATGTGGTTTTGTTTGCAGAAACTGCTGGAATACGACTACGGAGAGTCTGGAGATGAGAGCAGCAAGACTTCGCCGGAGCCTTTCACTCGTAATTCTGGAAAACCTTCCGAGGAACATCGTAGCATGGAACAGTTTCACTATCAGCATCATCAGAACCACAGCCAGGCAAATCAGCAGCCGCTACAAAATATGCAACAGCAGCAGAAACAACAGTATGTACCGCAACTCTTAAGCTACTGCAGTTCTTGTAGGCTTCCTAATTTTCTTCCAAACTTTTTAAAATAAATTTGTGACAAGAGGTCACTAAAGTTATAGTATGTCTCTCAATAAAAAAAAGTAAAAGTTACTTGCATTTTAAAAGATTAAAGCATTAAGTGAATTAAACTGTGTGCATTCTGAAAAGTTGTGAAATTTGCAATTTTTGCGCTATGAATGCATATTATATTTGCTATTTTTCATGTTCAATTTCATAATGATAAATATTTATTCTTTTCCTAGTATAAAAAAGAATAAATAGACCTCTTGAATGATTTTGCATCTCGTGCCTCAAGATTTGAATTTTCTTTTTAATATCTTGTTGCGTTTCAGCTCCCCACCTGTGCTTCAAGATCCTAGAGTGACTCAGCAACTCTATCATCAGATGATGTATGGTAACAATGATGGCGGAGGTCCTGCCGGTAGTCAAGCGACTAACGTCAATTCGTCTCTGAATCAGTTGAACACGGCTCTTAGCAACGTCGTGTCAGAGTTAACGGTGTCTGCGGCACAGCCTACGAATCTGCCTGGTCATCCTGGTTATAGGTAATGACTGCTCAGCCTTCTGTTGTGTTTTTCTTTCTTTCTTAAAAAAGCTGGCAAAACTTCTTTTCTTTCTTAACAAAGCTGGCCAAACTAAGGTTAACGTCAGTTTCCTTACTCGAAAGCAATATCAGTGACGGGCGAGCCTGGGATTTGAACCCCGCACCTACTGATCTGTGGTCGAGTATCTTATCTTAAGTGTAAATACTGTTCACAGAGGCTACAGCTCTACCTGTTTCCTATTTTAATGAGTATTGAATCTTGGCAGCATTATATGATTATATTATATTATTCCATTTCTGTCGTTACCCTTCTTTATTTACTTATTGCTGTATACTGCGTAAAACACTATTAGAGTTTCCTGGCACTGACTCTGTTATTTGCTCCGTGAGACTTTGACTGGCCTCAGTTTTTAGGTAGCAGTGTTCCTTTGACGAGGTCACGCCGTAGATTGCTGTAGCGTCGAGTCTTGTTATAATGGATGCTTTGAAAACGAAAGTGTTCTTCTGTTGCTCATATGCTTAAACTCTGTGCAGTGCTTATTGAATAACAAAAGTTTTACTGGGCAAGCAGAAGTTATAATTAACATTGGTAAACATACGGTAAATAACACTGTGATATTTGATCGGCGTTGCTCATTGTATTCGCTTCATTTTGATGGTTATTTGTTTTAATAACATTGTTTCAATCTCTCAAGGTAACACATATATTTATATTTTATAATACAGAGTATCTTCTGCTGAAGTACCCCCACACTCCCGACAGGGACTGAGAGATTGTTTCAATCTCTCAAGGTAACACATATATTTATATTTTATAATACAGAGTATCTTCTTCTGAAGTACCCCCACACTCCCGACAGGGACCTGATGGTGTCAGACCCCCCGTCCCTCAATTTGGTGCTCCCCCGCACATGCAGGGGCCCAGTGAGGGGTGGAATCCATCGTCTCACTACCCCCTCCCTCCTCCAGACTTCAGTCAACCCCCACCTGGTGGCAGGGCGGGATATGAGCCAATGGGAGGAGCCAGAGGTGAGCCCATGGGAGGAGCCAGGGGTGAACCAATGGGAGGAGTCAGGGGTGAGCCAATGGGAGGACCCAGAGGTGAGCCAATGGGAGGAGTCAGAGGTGAACCAATGGGAGGACCCAGAGGTGAACCAATGGGAGGACCCAGAGGTGAGCCAATGGTAGGACCCAGAGGTGAGCCAATGAGAGGCCAGAATGCATTTAGGGAGGAGCCTGTTGTGACTAATCCAATGTTTAGAAATACTTTCACTGACGCAAGTTTTGAGCAGGACAGGGTAATGGAGTGGATGAATAGGGGTGCCGGGGCAGAAAATGACGAGAGAGCACACGAGGAGGCTAGGAGACCTGGTGGATTGGGAGGCTGGCATGAGGTAACATATTTATCCTTATGTTCATATGAAATATTAATATAAATTATAATTAGTGTCGTAAAAAATTATTCTTTAAATCCTATGTATTTTTAATATTACCTAACATACATTGTTGCGTTTCAGCTCCCCACCTGTGCTTCAAGATCCCAGAGTGACATGTATAATTATGTAGTAATTATATTTAAAAAATGGCTAGGTATCTTCATGGTATAGGCTTTTTTGTATAAAGATAAACCTTATTTTGTGTTTAATCCGACTTAGCAGACTGGTGTCATATAGCTGGAAATGATTTTAAATTTTTAAATTTTTATACATCATAATGTTATGATATATCCCTAGTTCATTGTATAAAATTGTTGAGAATGCAAAGTCTAAACTTGGCAAAGTTATGAGTGTGTGACTGAAAAATTAATTATAGTTTTAATTTTGGTATTTATTTTATAACTGGGCCTGCTGATTTCATAGAGCAATTGAGGTGCGTTGAATATTGTAGTCTTTTAAAAGTGTGAAGTTTTGTTTTTAATTTTTTAATGACTTGCTCTACACTGAACCATTTTTAGGTTGACAATGAGAGAGCTGGAGGAGATTGGAATGAAGGATGGAGGAATCGCAGAGAGGACGTTGACACTGCAGGCAGAGATAGAGATAGAGACCGAGACAGAGGTAGAGACAGAGAGAGGGACAGAGATGAGAGGAGAGGTGGCGACAGGGACAGAGATAGGGGCAGAGATAGAGATAGGGATAGAGTCAACAGAGACAGAGATAGAGGAAGAGATGGAGAGAGAGACAGAGAGGGAGATGATAGACGACGCTCTGGCAGAAGATCAAGGTTTGTAGATAATTAATTAAAGCTCATTTTATTGTGCAGTATGTTTTATAGTATATATTGTGTGTGCATTATCCCCGTGTTGCGTCCGGGTTGTTTGAAGCGGGCTATTGCGTAATTTAAAGTATATAAATTATTGTAATATACACTATTACTTAATTTATAATGTCGGTTATATTATAATATATTTATTGTAATATGCACTATTCTTATTTTTAGCATCAGTCGTAATTACTGTATTGTGCAGTTTATGCACTTCAGAAATAGACATGACCTAAAGTTAACATGTCACTCTCACTATCTAATGACATCAATCCAATGATATGTTATCCAATGATAGACCATCGGGCGCATGCATCCTCATCACTTAGCGTGTTTTTCATCATTCATCATCATCATCATCATTATCATCATCATCAGTTCCTTGAGTTCTGTACAGAACATAGGGCGGCAACATTCCTCCATTCGTTTCTATCATCAGCAATCTTCACAGAGTCTTCCCATGAAATGTTTAATGCTCTCAAATCCTTGTGGATCGTATTTAGCCAAGTACTTCTAGGTCTTCCTCATTTCCTGTTTCCTTGAGTTGGCTTCCAGTTAACTGCAGTCTTTGCACCTTCCATCATTTAGTATGTAGTATTAAATGTTAAATCCATGGTCGTCTGTTTAATACTTTGGCGGTAATATTAAGTCTTTTGCATCAATGTTGGGCAAGTAACTCAATGCAAGGCTTCTATGAAAGCTTTCGCTGCTGTAATGTTTATCATTAGGTCTCCACAGCGGAGGAATGAATCACTGAGGTCAAGGTCAGGGGAGAGAGGCAGAAACTCCAGGGATCGCAGCAGACGTAGATCAAGGTTGCATGCTACACCTTTTTGTTAATTAGCGAAACGAACTATGCTCTAATAATTATGCTTTTTAAGAATTTTTTCACTTTAATACTTTGTGACTTCTTGGAGAGTAATGATGATGTGTTAGTGATTTTAAGTTGATATCCTTATCCAGTTGGATTTATAGCATGAGCGTCATCGCTGGAAATCGTTTAACTTGCAACAATTTTCGAAATACAGAAAAAAAGTAAGATCATAAATTAATAAGATTTGGGAATCCAGTTTCGTTTCTATTTTTTTAGTGACAGGTCGCACAAGATTTAAAAGTATGTGACTTAAAGGTATAAACTTAAAGGTAAATTTAAGTTAAGTTATTTAATGCTTCATTCTGAGCCATAGATCAGAATATATGGAAATTTATTAGCCTTTTATTAGATCTTTTATTAGATCATTCAATAATCAATAAGAATTTAACGTCGGGTTCCTCGCCATAAGGCAATGTCAGGGACGTCAAATTCTGACTTATTGCCGAATTTTATATTGTTAGAATACTTTATTTATTGGTTAATAGTGGTGTACGTTGTAAAACGAGTCAGTTAATTTCTATCGTTCATATATTGATTGATTGATGGATTAAATCCAGGTCGAGGTCGCCAATGAGGGACAGGTCTGTGGAGAGGAGAGAAAGAGAGAAGTTTAGAGCACGGAGAGCTTTGGGACTTCCTCCCATCAAAGAGCAACATCTATGCAGTGAGTTGATAATAATAAAGGTTTAACGGTCGTTCCCTCATACAAGGGTGATGTCTGGGACGTGATGTTGCCATTCTAATCTTGTTCCTAGTACATTCAGAGAAAATCATTTTAAATACTGAATATTAAATAAATATAAATCATATTAATAAAAATATTATATATATATATATTATATTATGAAAATATTATATATAAATTATAGAATATTACCTCTTGTGGATTTCTCTGTTTAGCCGAGTTCAAGAGATCTAAACGAGTTTGACTAAGTGTCAAGTTATGAAATACTTTTATCCAAGCAGACTATTGCTTAATGTTTTCAAATCAAATAATTTTCTCCTAGTACTGCAAGCAGATTGTTAACATGTAGTGATCATTTGCAATGTGTGCATAGTTGAACCTTCAAGGAAGGAAGGATGATGATGATGTGCATAGATGACTTTCTAAAAAATATACTTGATCGTATTGTTGAACTTGTGCTGTCTGCCCCATGCTATTTGTATGATTGATTAGCAAATCGTCGTCTGTTTGATTGTAGTTTGTACAAGTCAGATATGGATTGGCCGCCTGAAGCAGAACACTCTAGAGTCTGATCTCAAAAACCTGCTGGAGCAGTACGGAGAAATAACCACGCTAAACGTATGATCTCCTGTTACATGTTCCTTAATTCTTATGCTACATGCTATTGAATTCTTAACGTTAAAGTCAATGTATATAGTGCTGTTATATAATGTATATAATGCTGAGTGCATTATTTGACTTTGTTGTGCTGATTGATACAACTAGCCTGTGGACCCTGTGAGTTCATTAAGCCACATTGCGGAGTTCACTGCGGTAATTTTGCCCCGGGACTTTCTATGTAAAGCATAGAAGAATTTTGCCTCGGGCCTTTCTATGTAAGGCATAGAAGGAATTACCGTATTCCTTATTCCTTTGTTGCATTAATTTTTCCTGTAGATTCTATCTGATCCAGAATTTATCGTCTCTTTTTAAGTGTTCCTACTGCTGTCGTATATTCATAAATTAATATATGTACAATTGTACATGAACATATATATAATGTTCAGTTTTATGTCTAGATTGTTTTATAAAAATATACTACTGCTGCCCGTCTCATTCCCATTCTTTGGCAATACTAATTCTCTGTCGATATGACTTGATAGAACTGAAGCATGATTGCTGCAACTGTAGATGATTGCTATTGAATTAGATAGCTATATTTCTAAAATTTCTTCAGTTTAAGTTTAATATTTGAAGGCTATCTGATATAAGGTTATGACATGTTTGTTTAATTAAATGTAACAGCTACTTAACTGTATACATGCTGTACACTTTCAGCTAATACCACCTCGGGGATGTGCATTCGTGACCTACGTCGACAGGATTTCTGCGTCTAACGCTCTGAAAGAACTGCAGGGAATGAGGTTCAATGGAAATCAACTGAAGGTAAGTCCTTTTTATTTTGCTCTTGAAAATAGCCTAGTATTTGTACTTATCTACCTACTTAATATTTGTTTTAGTACGCCTACTAATATGCTCGGTGAAAAAATTGTGATGTTTTATGTAGGCAATATTTTTAATATGTAGACCTATCTATTTTGATATTTTTTCGAATATGAAAATATCGAGAATTGGATATGCCAAGAACTGCATGCATTTAAGGTGTCACTATTTCACTAAACTTGTTAGCTGTTAATAGCATACCTTAGCTTTTAGCTGAATATTCAATAAATTAATTCTTCGTCAATACTTAATAGATAGCTATTGGCTCAACTGATCTTCTTCTTCTATTATATTGTTTTTTAATCTCAATTTAAAATTATACCCTGCCTATTTTATAACAACAAACGAGTTCGCTTATTATTATTATCTGATTTTTCTCAAAGTTCACCATAGTTCACATTTACGTTGTATTTTTTCCTGTTGCATTTGCTTGTTTGTATGTTTTATATATGAACTCTACAGGGTTGAATGACCCTTTTGGTGTTTTTATTAAATTGAATTAAATTGAATTAATGGAGTTGATTAATGTAATTATGAAGTTAAATATTGTAGTTAATTAATGCGGGAAATATATAAATATATAAATATAATCTTCTCTCTTCAGTGAACTGCCAAGTGGCAGGTTCAAGGTACATATTCTTACTCAAAGTTTGCTTTCTCGCTCCATGATAGCACTCCTTAGATCAACAAGTTAATCCTTTCACAAAGTCTATGCCTTATCCATACCTTAGGTAGCCTATAGCTTGGGAAAAGTAAGGCTCCTGAGGTGATTTCCTGTTGATATAAATATAATATTACTATATAAATATAAATATTGTAGTTAATTACTGCAGTGTGGTGGTTTGATGAGATAAGTGGTTGCTGATTTCAGGTAGCCTGGGCACAGGGGGTAGGAGTTAAAGAGTCTGATCTCAAGGAATGCTGGAACATTGACCTGGGGGTGTCCTATATACCGTGGGATAGAATACCAGAAAACCTCGATGAGCTTGCTGTAGGAGGATTTATAGATGAAGAAACGCTGCCTGAGCAATTGAGACGTATGAAATTGTATTATATATGTTATACCTCGAGTCATATGTGCTGTACTAAATGTCGGAATAAGGATTCGAATCAAGAGCTTTTTTAATTCATTGACAATTACAGATTACAAATACAGATTCAACATAGTGTAGACCATAGTAACACAAAACTAGAAAATGTGCAGTTAAAATAAACACAGGTGTGCAGATGTGCTCAAGGCATAGTAATCAAATAGCTACCAGCATATCGGCCACCAGTGAGGGCATATCCCTATCTTGCTGGCCACCGATAAAACATATAATCAGTCAATAAACATAAATTATTAGACTTTAGAAGTATACCATAATTAGGCTATAATATCGATCCAGACTTGAAATTAAGTTAGTAAGTATATAGCAGATTAAATAACAATTCGACACTCGAGAATCATGAATAATTATGATAACCAACTAGCATGTAGATGATTTTTAAGAAGCTTTTGGAATCTATTACGGTTTTGGATGTATCTGATATGGTCTGGTAGACTATTCCAAATTTTGTAGCTGTTGAATAGGGGCGAAGAGAAGAATGCACGGTTAGATTGTAAGTATAGATGGTCAGTTAATGATAATCTGGTTATGTAGTTGTGCGAGGTTTTACTATGAATAAAAAGATCACTAATAGCAGTAGACAAATTATTAGGAGAGTGTAAATGCTTATATATAAGTTTAGCAATTGAGAATTTATGTAAAAGGGCAATTGGAAGGATATCATAATTCATATAAAGTTGCTTAACATTGTAGAAGCGATTATGATTTTGTAGAATCCTCAAGACTTTATTAATAGAAACATATAATGGATGAAGAGCAGACTCAGTTGCATTACCATAAACTTCCACTCCATGCATAACATATGAGTATATAAGAGTATGAAAAATCATTTCACGATAGTAAGCAGGTAGAAATTGTTTTCGAGCATATAGCATAGAGTTTAGATTATTGATTTTTTTAGATAAATATATAATATGTTGTTTGAAATTTAGATCTGCGGCGCGCAAGAGCTGCGGCGCTCTATTAATATTTGGAAAACTTGTAATTATTAATTAATTGTTAATTATTAATAATTGTAATATATATAAAAGGTTGTAAGATATTTAACTATTTTTCTTGCTCAGTTTTTTTTATAATATATGAATAATTTGACTGCACTAGTTTAAAAAAATTGTTTTATGAGCATTTAAGTTAAATGCAAGAAATTTAGTAACCTATAACTGTTCGAAATAACTGATTCATTTATTGCTATTTAGTTAAGATATATTTTAGCACATGACATACATGTATATCACGTGATCATCCTAGGTCTGGTTCCAGCTAAACATTTCTCTCATAGAGATTGGTGGTCATACATTGCTAGGCATTGACCATTCCTCTCCTAGCTGGATATGGGGATCGGTGGATTTAATGTCAGATCTTATACGCTGTAAGACATCCCTCCAACGCCCCGCCTTTTGTTCTAAATGGCGGCATTATCTGTACTGTACCACCAATCCGGGCTTGAAACCGGCCTAGAGCCAAGCTGTTCCGTAGGCCTAGAGCCAAGCTGTGCCCTAGGCCTAGAACCAAGTAGTGTCCTGGGCCTAGAGCCAAGCTGTGCCATAGGCCTAGAGCCTAGCAGTGCCCTGGGCCTAGAGCCAAGCTGTGCCCTGGGCCTGGAGCCAAGCAGTGCACTTGAACCAGACATTAAATATTGATTGATATTTAGAATATAATAATTTTTGTAGCAAATTGATGCCTTATATTTCTTAATTTCTTGAACTTAATCATTATATTTTCCTCTGAACTCCAGTAATATTTAGCAATATACGTGTATATAGTAATGTTTTGTTTCTTTAATATTTAAAACTTGGTTTAGTTTGTTTTACGCAATATTTAGGTATGATTTAATTTTATGTTCTATATGTGTCTATGTGTGTGTTTTTACTTTGGTTCAGTTGAGAGAACGAAGAAGGCAATGGAGAAAAACGAACATACCGAAGAACAGAAAAACACAAACGAGAAGGACGAGAAGAAACATGTTGAGCAGCTGACAGATGGAGAGGGTCAGCAAGGCATTGGCCCCCCACCAGGGGCCCTGCCCCCCCAGGGAATGATGCCACCTGGTCCCCCTGGTACTCTACTATTAGTTATTATATTTCGTTTTATAATTCTGATTAGAGCAGTCGTAAACGTTTCTGTTAGTTACTCATTTAAAGTGTCAAGTAGCGCAAACATAACTCTGTGCTTAGTTATTGATTGACTGCTGTTTGTATGTCGAGATGATTATAAAAGTTACGAAAGGTTTTGTGTTTTAACTTTTGACTTAATCTCGATATATTAGCCTAAAGTGCTAGTCATAAAGCGTAAGAGAGATTTTGCGAACTCAGATGTATGTTTGTTCTATCTTTTATTTTGATTTTCATATCGTTTTCTTCAATGTATCATGTACAGAGTGCCACCATTTAAATTTAAAACCTAAGGGTGATAATTATATTACTATATTTTTTATTACTGATTCATATTCATTATACAAATATGCATTTGCTTACTCACTTATTATATATACATATACATATATATATATATATATATATATATATATATATATATATATATATATGTACATATGTACATATATGTATATGTATATATTTTATATATATATATATTATATATGTATATATTATATATATATATTTATATATATCTATATATAATATATATATAGTATAGATATATATATATATATATATATATATATATATGTATGTAATATATGTACATGTATATATGATTGCAGGTATGTTTCCACCACAAATGATGGGAGGGATGATGCCGCCTCACATGATGTATGGGCCCCAGGGAGGCTTTCCTCCTCGTGGCATGATGCCAGGACCCTTCATGAGACCCCCACCTGGAATGGGTCCAAGAGGTATGGGTCCACATGGAATGGGTCCTCCAGGAATGGTTCCAAGGGGTATGGGTCCACCTGGAATGGGTCCTCCAGGAATGGGTCCGCCTGGAATGGGTCCACCTGGAATGGGTCCACCTGGAATGGGTCCACCTGGAATGGGATCTCCTGGAATGGGACCTCCAGGAATGGGTCTGCCTGGAATGGCTGGACCTCCTCTAATGTTGCAATCATCTAATGATATGGTATGTCTCCACCTTTCATTTAGCCTTGCTGATGTTCATGTCCATACTTTTTATTATTTTGGATAATTATTGAATTATTGAATATAATTATTGTTACTCTGCTATATGATGAATAACGGCAATAGCCCAGAGTATTGGAAGATTATTCTTAACTATGTGCTGGACTGCTGGTAGTATGATTTCACTAGTGTCTGCTCTCACCTTAAGACAATGTGAACAATCTTTGTTGATCTGTGTTAATAGTTTATTCTAATGACATGGTAACTTTGAGTGATGTATTTTTAAGAAAAATATATGCATGTAAAAATATGTGCTTTTAGGTTTGAAATGCTAAATTTACCTTATTTTTTCCCTCTCGCCATTTCTACTTTTGCTCTGCCAAGCATCATCAACTGAAGGCTCAGGGACATATTCTACTGTGTCTCGCTCATTAAGAGTATTCTGTTGACAACATGTCAATCTTATGACGTCCCTGACATCATCCCTGGATGAGGAAACGGACGTTAAACCTTTATTTATTTATTATTTATTTATTTATCCTAGTTAAGCCAATTCTTATTTACCTGTTCTTAATGAAGCCTTAAGCTTCACTGATTTAGTTGGCTTATGGTTTATTGATTATTTGTGCTTTGATTAATTATTTGTTATAGAAGAACTCGGATGGCAAAAATAGTCCTCATGAATCATCCGAGTCTAAAGCAGATCCTACTAGGGACGCCGATAGGATGTCTGCTTCTTTAGGACCCGAAAGTGAATCTGAAGATTCAGAGCGAAACCCTTCCGATTCGTTACATCAGAACATGCCCACCCATGGTCCGAGAATGGCTAACCAAGGACCAGAAGGTTTTAGACCAGGATTCCATGGTCCTAATGACGGCAGATTTCAGAGACCTCCCTTTATGCCTGGACCTCCTCGCCCGGGCCCACAGGGCATGCCATTCTTTGGTCCACGTGGTATGCCTCCAAGACCATTTGGCCCCATGGATCCTGCGAGATTTCAGCGTCCACCCGTACGACCACTGCTTGGTAATGGTCAAGCACCGTTGCTGAGAACACCTCATGGATCATTGGAAGAGAATAGAGGTAGGTCAGAGGCAGATGGCGTGGAGGAGTGCGATGAAGGAGAGGTATGGGAAGACGAGTGGGAAGAGGGGTGTGAAGATGAGATGGAGGAGGAATATGAAGAGAACGGCAGCCGGGGTTGGAGGGAACCCAGAGTTCGTCCGCCTTGGGGGCCCAGAGGTGATATGAATTTTGGCAGGGGAGCAGTTCCTCCTCCGATGGGCCCTGTTCCACCGTTTTGGAGAGGTGGTGGCCCGAGAGGTCCGAGATTTCATCCATTCCCACGACCAGGTATGTTTGGTCCTGAGAGAATGGGGGGTGGAAGATTTGAAAGGCCGCCATTCCATCACGATCCTAGGAGGCAGCAGCGGTTCAACAATGGTAATGATGAAGAGGAAGAATATTACGATGAGGACAAAGCTGAGGAGTGTTCTGGCGAGGACTCGAGATATTATAATAACAGACACAGGCGGTCTAATGAGGAAGACCTAGACGGCGTCTCAGCGCGGCCTGATCGCTCTTCGTCGCGTGATGGCGCTTCGGACCGACGCGATCATGGCTCAAGACAGCATGATCGTTCAGCTCGTGAAGAAGATATCAGACAACGTAATAGCTCATCTGAACGTGATAACAGACGAGGCAGAGATAGTCAGAGTAAAAATGACAGAAACGCTCATAATGCGGGTAAGGATTTTGGTTCCGGGTCGACTGCCGAAGTGATACACGTTAAAGATGATGATCAGAATCCTTTTACTGTCGAAGAATTTCAACGACAAGGAGATAATAGTCAGAAAGATTCTGAAGCAGAAGAGAAAACTAAGCGGAAGAAATCGAGATGGGGTTCTGCGATAGAGACAGATGCTGATGCTGATAATAAGGTTGAGATAAAGTCTAGCAGCTCGGTTAAAGACGATAGTGTTGCTTCAGCTGATGACGTTCAAGAAATAAATTCTGGTGAATAAGATACAATTTTAGTAATTTACCTAGCACTCAGTGATATAAAGGTAAAATTAATTTAATGTAGACTGAAAGACTGATGTAGGTGTAAACCTAAGATTGCGGTGTCTCTGTATCTGTAAGTCTGTTTTCTGTCGATATGTTAACAACTAAGATTGTGGTGTCTCTGTACCTGTAAGTTTGTTTCTCTGTCAACATGCTTAACAAGTGTGTGTTAGTCTTTGGTATGAATAATTTCTTTACGATGTTTGGTTAAACCTTGATGTATTGATTTGATTGCTTGAAAGTATAGCATATTAAATAATATAGTTAATGAGAGGGTTGAGATGTTTATTCAAGCTGTTGTTGATGGGAGCTGAGAGCAAAACTATCCAGAAACAATTGAGAATAATTATCATATTGCTTCAAGACATCGAGAAACTCTGCTGGATGCTATAGCATTTCACTAATGATTTTTTCTTCAAGTGTCATCCGATCTCTGACATACGAGTATTATTCACACTTTTTCTGATACAAAGAACTGCAGTCTGGTTTTATGATGTAGTCTTTCTTTAGAGATGTAGTCCTTTGTCTAATGGCTGAGTAAGTGTTGCTGTGGTTAAGTAACTCTGCTTGATGCTGCAGGTTCGCTATTTGAAACTGAACTCCAAAACTTTGGCGGGGTTGCGAAATGGGCGCAATAAAAGCTACTTTCTTTGGTCATATTGAATGTATGTTAACATCAGTAGTTGAACTGATTAAAATTGGATTTGATTTTTGAGATCTACTTTGAGAATTCAAATGCCCCTGGTATTAATCTGCTATGTACTGAACAGACCGTGACCTAATTCATGATGTTTCTAACTGTAAATTATTCTGTTGTTAAATGCATTCTTGAAGTCTAATTATTTTATTGATAGTTTGTAGCAGGTATACTCTTCTCTTATTGATGACAATATAAATTGTTGTTTGGAACTGTACCACGTGAAGTTGACTTAAAGGACAATCTATGTTCTATCAGGTTCGTTGTACGTCCCTAACATTGCTTTACGGCGAGGAACTGGACGTTAAATTCTTATCGATTGATTGATTGACTTTAAAATTAATTGATTCCTTGGTATAATATCCCAAAATTTGTGTCATTATTCATTAAAGAGAAATTGAGATTAGGGTGTTACAATTATACAATTATGTCAGTTTCTTGATTTAAATTGATGATAATGGCATGGAGATTTTGTTCAATTTTTTATTTTGTTAACCTATGATGCATTCAAGTAACATCAGATAAAATGTTTGACTGTACAATGTGTAATTGTTAATGTTGTTTTGAGGTATTAGATCTAATAAGAATCGATCCATACCTATTACTGAATTTTGTGAATTGAATTTCTAATTTCATTATGAACTCGCTAGCAAGTCTTTATTACATATCTTAAAAGATCTTCTTCTTGTGCATGCCTAATGGCAGGTCTTTGGCAAATAACTCTTCCAACCAGTTCTATCCTCGGCCTTTCTTTTCATCTCAATATATGAATTTTTTATCAGATCAAGGTCAGAGATTACCAGTCTTTTGAAGTTTAGACATCAGTCATTGGAGATCAGAGATGATCAGTCTTAAAAAGATAAAATTTATTCATTAATCCGGAGAGTTGTTTTGGAAATTTTTTTCTTCTATTTGTAAATCTGACGTCGACATTAAGGCTGTATCATATAGCATGTGAATTATAAGTCTTGTCAACTGAGCAGAACAGAGGCAAATGCTGAATCTTCCTGAGCATGTGTTCAATAGTCCTACTAATCTATTAGTAAAATTGCTGAGCTTAGAGCGATGTAATGTTTAGCGTAGACCTTTATGTTGGATAGTGCGTGTATTATTATTGAAAAGATTTAAACTAAAATATTTAGGGCAAATATATACTTACCTACATATAATATGTCATATATATTTTACATACTGTAAGCCTTACTTTAACCTCTGAACCTATTGTTCAGTGGTTAAAGTATCCGCCTGCCGAGCAGTATGTCTTGATTTCTACGTGTTAGTGATTTTCTATCGAAAGATGACAAGATGTTAAGCATCTTTAAACATAAATCTACTCTGTAGGATGTTTTGTAGGACTCTCGACTCTTCAATCCCACGTCATTCATTTGCTCAAGAGTAGTTGATAGCTTGAAGACTTTAGCGATGCTCCGTACAGACCAACCCGCATGAGGGATCAATTTCCTAACTGATTGGATAATTCTCAGACATCATTGATGACAGTCTCTGACCTTCAAATGCCCAATAATCTCTTACCTTCAATGACTGATGTTTGACCTCCAAAATACAGATAACCTCTCACATTCTCTCTCTCTCTCTCTCTCTTTCTATATCTCTCTCTTAGTGCACTTCCTACTGGCAGGTCCATGGTTTATAACGCCACCACTCATCTCTATCTTCCGTTTTCCTCTTCATGTCCACAAACGAGTGGATCTTTAAATCAGCCATAACATTCCGTTTGATATACCATTATTCTTTGGGGACTCTGCTTATGACGAGGTGGCCCCCTATGCCTTCCTCAGATTTGACTAACATTTACTGGGCAGGGGAGTCATTCGTGGAGAAAACGACCATGTTTACCAAAAAAAAACAATCCTATTTACCCAAAGAAAACAAACCTGTTCACTCTGACCTTCAAAGGATTAATAATCTGTCACCTTCAATGCCCTATAATCTCTTGTTATTGTTACAAATAAAAGCAAAAATTGATTTAGGAAATATTATCCATGATGATATTTGTCTAATATCTTTCCTTATTTCATTTTTAAGGGGTGAATTCAATAATTCACGGTGATTTATATACGATAGAGATTATGAGATTACAGTTTCCGGTTGGTCGGATCGAGTATGAATCCAGGATCTTAAAAGCATCCATGCCTAAGGGTCATTAACAAGTCGAGCCTATCGCCCTGCTAAACAGCCATTTGACGTACGAATATGAAATACAGAAATAAATGCATATTTCGACTAACTGTTCAAACACTGAGAAAAACTGTTCGTTACATCAGCAATTATATTCCTGATCCATGTTCTACAGCCTACGATACCATAGTCGATTTTTGTGATGTGTGGCTTTTGAATGGGAGCTTAAGAAAATTGCTTTCAAAATTTTTCCAGACGAAAAAAGTGGTAGGACAAGTGAGAGGGCTTGCCAACAAGGACCAAACCGTGGACAGGCAACTGCCCGCCCTGCCCAATATGCTCCGACGTCATTGAGTATACCGCTCATGGTAAAAAAGCTGGTAAAGCTAATGTTAACGTCAGTTTACTCGCTCGAAAGCGATGACATTCATTAAATGTTTTAGAAGATTTAACATATTTCGGAGCATTTAAGTGCAAGTTCTGAACGAACAAATCTTGTGAACATATGGGCCAATTCTTTAGCCTTTCAGTTTAGTATGTTGATACTATCCGAATTAGTTTACATTTTATTTTAAAGACTAACCCCGTGGATGAAATTTTCAGAATTGTTGGAAAAAGAGATTTGAAAATATGGTGATAAATGACGACGTCATAGATGTCGTTTATAATTGTAAAAATTGAAAATAAAAACGAAACATCAACACTGAATCTTAAAATTAAAGTAGCATCATTTTATCGGTAAGTTTTTAATTGGTGTTTTATTTAATTCTTATTTTTGAAAAAAGATATAAGCATGCTAAAATTAACCCAATGTTCTTTCAATTCTGCATTATAAAAATGTATCCTTGTTTTGCGTACAGTTATAAATAGTGCTTTGGATATAAAAGTAATAAAATAATAATTCTAACAAATCTATTTGATCTTGCAATAAAGTTCGTCTGTTTTTCTAATAACTTTAAAAAGTACCTTGTACTAAAAATTACTTTTAATACCATTTTTCTACATTTTATCAGAAATGATAGACTTCAGGTATGGTTTATATTTGTGCTTCTTCATATATATCCATATCATTTATAAAATAGGGTTTTAGTTAGTATTGGGTTCCAAGATCTAATACATATATGCTGAAAATAAAATATGCTGAACCGGTGGCTTGCTTGTTAGCAAGTTGTTCGACAATGTATCAGTAGATGGAAGAATCAAATCCAGTGCGCTCCCTGTTACTGACATGCTAACGAGCAGGAAATTGACGTTATATTTGGCTTTAATGTTTTCAAAACAGAGAGTAAGTCTCTTCAGAAGCTGAACTGTATTAATTTACAAATAAAATAAACAGAAAGATCCTTCATGTAGATAGATATTGGAACAATATGTTTATGAAGAAAAACACGTCTGACATGACATTATCAACGGGTTTTCAGATAATACTCGTAGGTCTTCTTCGCTCTGTACATGTATATATTTGGTATAAACTGTCGAACCTCAACTGAAAAGTTAGATTTTGAACCGCGCTGCACTCACATTAATCAAACTGCACTCAGAAGTTAAGTTGGTGATAATATTTAGCCCATGTAGCCATGTATATGAATTGTATATTGGCTCCAATGTGCATATGAGCTTGAATGACTAATGGCTCAGTGTATCACGTAAGGGAGGTTGCTGCCATTGGCGTTATCGACAGCAAAGCTGCGATTAATCATTGAGAGGATTTAGGAAAAATTTGCGAATGACAAATAAACAGGTTCAAAGAGCGGTCATCGGTCGTGACACAACTGTAGAAATTGTATCGAGTAAAATCCTTCCACTAGATGAGAATATCTTGAAATTTTCTTTAATCACTTACAATTATTTTATTGTGAGCTTCAATAGATGACCATGTAAATATCCAAATTACGTCTTGAAGTGACTGATAAAATCAAGCTGTTTAAATAATTTGAATATCTTAATTATAATTTCACTTTTAATTGTCTGAATACCTCTGTTGCGTCTGGGTTTCTAAAGATTTGAACAACCGTGGAGTGCACTAAACTAACGTCTGAAGAGGCGGAAGGTTAGTTAGCGCCTTGGCTCCAGAAATCGCTACAAAATTGTCTAATTCCGACCCTAGTTAAACTGGAATTCAAGGGAAGATGATGATGATGGGCAAATTTTCAAATGGTTCGGAGTGTAGAGCGAAAAACATTTTGACGTTTTTATACAGTCAAAAGAAGAACTATTACATGGATATAAGGTAGAGGCGTAATAGAATATCAAGAACTTTTATAGTGTTAACAGAAATCTGAAATCAATCACTGAGGTTTGTGCTGGACCGTGTGTCGAACTGTTGTTCTCTTCAACCAGAAAAATTTGACCAAAACTGAGTAGCTAATGAGCATTCCATAAATAATAAATAAAACGAAATAAAACTGTCACGATATCACTGATTGTGGCATTATACCACTAGGGTATTTGACCTTCACTGTCCATGCAGCGCTACTAAGGCATTTAGCATATACCGGCGAAGTATATATAAGCTTATTATTATTATTATTATTATTATTTTAGACCTGGGGTTTAATAAAAACGATTCAAGCAATACGTGCTGAATCGCCGCCCGGCTACTCGAGGTCATCAATCGGCTTGAAAGAATTGTTGAAGCAGACTGCATTAAGTCTTTGCAAAGTCATGGAAAGCCTTTGCCAAAGAAAAGATGTCTCTCGCTTATATTAGTAGTATTATTATTATTATTTTAAATTGCCCTGGGCTGTATAAGGCCCTGGCCTAAAATATAAGATAAAAAAGACTTTATTTAATTAAAAGAAAGATGAAAAAATATTTAAAATAGTTCCTCTACGCTCTGGGAGGCCGCATTCGCCAATGTGCCACGAATGCATACAGCATTAAAACGCTGGAGTGCGATAGATAGGCGCTGCCATAGAAAGGCTTTTTCCCGCTGGTCGCCTGTAATGGCACTGGTTCTCCTGCCTAATTCGTTTAAGAAGTCAGACGCGGCAGAGTTGACGGGGCCCAATGTCTCAAAAGCAATTGGCAGGAAGATGTTGCTGCTAGAGACTGCAGCATATTTAAGTGTCTTCCTATTGGCAGCGGCTTCAGCAGCAGAGCCAGCAGCAGCGCATGAAAGGCTGAGATTGCTTGCTGAGAATGTGTCTGTCACAGTGACATCCCAGCTGATACACTGCTTGATTTATTATTATTATTATTAGTAGTAGTAGTAATAGTAGTAGTAGTAGTAGTAGTAGTAGTAGTAGTGGTAGTGGTAGTGGTAGGGGTAGTGGTGGTAATAGTAGTAGTAGTAGTGGTAGTGGTAGTGGTAGGGGTAGTGGTGGTAATAGTAGTAGTAGTAGTAGTAAAATTAAATTTGCTCGCAATTAAGATAGTTTTCATTGTTGTTGCTTTTAAAATTTATAATGAAAATTCAAAATATATATTTCTAATTATAATGTTTATATTTCATTTCATTCATTGCCACAAAGTTGCGCATAACTTAATAATTTTTACATAGTACTACCCGTAAATACGCAGAGATAATGATCGAAGCCTTAAAGTAATCTGCCATTTGCAATTGATGACATTTTTAAAACAATAAAATTTCAAATGTTTATCAACAATAGGAGTAAAAAATATATAAGAATTGCAAAAATGTACATGCATTAAGAAAATAATTTTATTTTCTTTATGTCCGTTTTGTTCCTGTTCATTATTTATACTACTGATTTGTTCTTTTTTCTGCAATTAGGAATTGTTTAAATAATTTGAGTCTAAAATTCTTATCTCCGCAGACTGCATCGTTTACGTTGAATTCTGTCAAATCTATTGCTTGCAGCCTGAAGATAATACTTTGTTTACCTTGTCGGTTCGAAAAGTTCCTGAGAATATTTGATTCTTGAATCCAGTGATTTATTTAAACCTTTTGCTACAACTTACGACCTTGAGCACTTCTGCAACTTGGCCTACTTTCTCTGGCAAAGATTCCGGCATACGAGAGACCTCGTCTTCACAACAGACGGATAATAATAATTCTTCAGCCGTTTCTCGTCGTTGTTGTTATTTTTGTATATCTGATGCCCATCGACATTTCATCGAGCGGTTTTACTCGGGACGTTTTGAAGGATCGTTGAGAGCCCCGTGGCTACGGTGGGCGGAGACGATATAGTGCGAGGGGTGGGGACTACAAGCGGGTGTCTGCGGTGCCGCAGTGTGTTTGTTCTTGGACATAAAAATAGGGAAAAGGGTGATGACTGCATGAAGGTGACCCAAGTGTCTTGTGGTGCACTTGTTGTTGTTGTTGTTGATAGTGTGTTTAACGTCCTGGCCAGAAGCCAAGGGCTTCCCTTCAAGACATCACTTTTACTGATTTGAGTATACTTCAATCCCGAGAGTGAGTTTTACTCCAGTCTGCCTTCACTTTCACACTCCATACCTGCAATTTTTTTTTCTTGTCTGAGAGTGCTATGAGATTTTTGTTGCGCTAGTTAGTTCCTGGCAATTACTAATAAGAGTGTGAAGGGTGTCGTCTACAGACGGTTGTGTTTGCACTTTGAGACATCTGACGAAATTATGAAATTTAACTTATACCATTTCGAAACATTCTAACTTCTTGGCAGGTGATATAACCTGCGAGAGAGTGCAACTAATACAGTGCAAACTGACTCAAGAAATGATTAACAAGCGAAGATCTTAAGAGTGAATTGTATTGGTACTTTCCATGGCAAGCTAAAAACTCATCTCTTTCCGCAATAGGTCTAAATTTTGACCCGCTTGTCTTGGATCCTGGACTTGCACTGTTTTGATTTCGCTTTCTCTTGTGGTCACTGTGTACCCATCTCTGTGTATTCATCATGTGGTGCTTTGGCGCCTGTTTGTGTAGAGTCTTCAAGAAACGTCCCTGACATTGCCTTATGACGTTAAATTCATGTTGATTGATTGAATTCAACGCTTTTGACGAAATCTGTGTCAAACGTTTTCTCGGTGCTGTAAGATCACCACAATAATCTAACTCCACCCCCTCCCCAGAAAAAATGTTTTGTTGCGGTAGCGCCGCCGTTCATCTTGCAAGGCTGAGCTCTGTCAATGAGCTAATATCTCCTACCTCCTCAAGATGAATAGTTATTTAAATTACTTGCAATTTTCAATAACGAATCCAGAACAAAACCTGGTAGTAGGAATTTGACCTTTAAAGTTAGTAGCCAATAATCTTTATTAATCGAAATTTTCGGGTAACTTGGGGACATTGATCTATAAAGTTTTTCGCTAGTTGCAACGTTGGCTGCAGTTCAGGATCTCAAGATAGAATGTTTATTTAAATATAATTTTATTTCATCAATTTTCTGATTCTTTTATTCGCTTTATTGTTCACCATTTTAATCTTGGACGTAAACAGCGGACATATTGGCAAGCTCAGATTTTTTATTTGTCCTTCAGCCCTCTGTGGCTTACTATTGATTTACACAGTTATTTGATGTCAAGTTACGCCATTCGGCGGATCATATTATACCGACTCGAGCCCCACCGCTATTTACGTTAGGATGTTTTGTTCTTATATAAATTATATATATAGTTATGTATATAGTTATATACTTGATACAAGTCACACAACTCACGTGTTTATTGAGTTCCTATGCTCAGCTGCTGTTCTAGTAGTTTTCTTTATTTCCTCCTTCTTCTATACGAAACTAGTAATCGTTGCCTTTTCAGCGTAGAGGGCAACTAGCGCAGATTTAAGAATAATCCTCCATCTTCCTGGGTTTCTTGTTCGACCCTGTCACCATTCTCTCCTCTAAAGATGGTCGCCCATTCAAGTACTAATCAAGACCGACGTTGCTTAACTTCATTTATGATATCGCACGCTCTACCAAGTACGCTAAACATCGCCCCCAATTGTTCAAAAATAATCCGTAAAACTGGCAGCTAAAGAACAGTGAATAAATTACGGATCTGCTGATATTGTTTCATACATGACGATGCTGTAGGAAAACACTGTCATAGATTTCAAAGCCGCATAACGGTCTTTTTGAAAAACAAAAGCGAATATTGTAACATTTGTCAACTGGATAAACATATTGTTGTCACAGCTCTAAACCTGTCATGTTTTGTTGATTAACAAAACTGAGATGAAGTTTACGAAATAAGAGTCCTTCATAGACATTGCTACCATATGCACAGTTTTTCTTGTTCGTATTTTTTCGTATTTGATGAGTATCGATTAAGACACGTCGTTGTGGTTATTATTTGTATCATTCGTAATCAGGCTATGGTACACTGATTTTTTTGTGGATCAACTAATCAGATAGACTTTTTATTTACAAATGATTTGCTCTACTCTATTGAATCAGGTAGTTTATAAAATTTCACCAATACTGAAGTTCACACCAAATAATGCGAATATAATGACTGCCACGTCAGAGACGGAACGAATCTGCAGAGCTCTATAGCAACAACTTTACAAAATTCCATGGCAACGAGTCTGAAAAGCTTCATAGCAACGAGTCTGCAAACCTCCATGGCAACGAGTCTGCAAAGCTCCATGGCAACGAGTCTAAAAAGCTCCATAGCAACGAGTTTTTAAAGCGCCATGGCAACGAGTCTGCAGAGCTTCATGGCAACGAGTCTGCAAAACCTTATTGCAACGAGTCTTTAAAGCACCATGGCAACGAGTCTAATAAGCTTCGCACCTTGATTTATCTCAAGCACCGCTTAGTTTTCGAGTATTAGATTTAAGTTTGCATAACATGTTCAAATTTAAATTTAACTTAAATCACTTCGTAATAAATTAAAATCTGCATGAAATATCCACTTAAAGTGTTCAATGTTGTCGTGGACGACAGTAGCACTCTAATCGTGTTTTTATTGTTGTCGTGCATTTTCAGATAGAGGAAGCGGGTGCGGCAGAGTCACTCGTTTATATTTTCTAAGTGTATCCAAGACACCTATCCCTGCGTCCATGCCTTCCCATCTCCGGCCTTGTAAGTCCCGGCTGCAGATATCTCCCTGACCATCTCTCCGGTCCCTCTAATCGTGCTGCTCGTCTAACTCTCAGAATGCCTTCAGAGGGTCTCGTGTCGTCTACCACGTCGAAGACCTGCAAGGGCCTGTGCAAGGCTGACTCGGACTCACCACGGTCTAACGTATTCTGCGAAAGGTTTTGTTCCACTGGCGGCGAGGGTGGGACCTCCAGTGGCGGGGGTAGCGGTGGGGCGGGGAGCAGTGGGCGGGGCGAGAAGAAGCCGTGCAAGCCCTGCAGTACGTGCACGGAGAAGAGAAAGCTAATGGAAAGCTGGTAGGTTTACCGATCAATCAATCAGTCAGTCAGTCAGTCAGACAGTCAGTCAGTCAGGCAGTCAATCAGTCAAACAATCAATCAATCAGTCAATCGGTCAGTCAGTCAGAATGTGAATCAGACAGTCAATCAATCAACCAATCAATCAAACAGTCAATCAATCAGTCAATCAATAAATCAATCAATCAGTCAATCGATCAATCAATCAGTCAGTTAATCATTCAATCAATAAATCAATAAATCAACCAATCATATAACTAATCAAACAATCAATTAATATTCAAATCAACACATTAATCACTCAATCTATACATCTAATCGATCAATCAAGCAATCGGAGAAGGTTAATGTTCATCTATCTTCTTTTACTATGGTATGGAACGTTACAAGTTGAATTGTACAACTATACATTGTATCATGTACAGTAGATTACTTGGAGTTGAAAGAGATCTATATAAATTCACTACTGTTATTTCAGGCAAAGACGAATTCTGCTCAATCTGAACTAGGATTTATTAAAATTAAGCAATAGATAAAGGAATGAAATCTAGCATACATTATTAAGTTGATTAGTTATAACCATTAACCTCTTGCTCTAATCGAAACAATAAAATCTTTACGTAATACTATTAGCGTTATATTTTCGTTGTAGATAAATTCTAGGTTTTATTAATTCTATGTGAACACTTTCTGAAAGCTAAAAGCGTACATGTAGATTCCAATTGCATCAAATTGCATACAATACCCTTATGAATTGTAAGGCTTCCTTTTGCTTCAGATATCTTTACTATTCACTCGTTCAGTTCGATTGACTGTCACATCTTTACATGTGTTTCAATTATGCGTATCAATTTTCTCTGGCCGCTCGTTAACCTGCTATTGCACTATCAAGTGCTGTTCGCTTTGTAGCAATTGTGAAGTCAACGTAACGAATCTAGATCGGTCTACTTCAGCAATTGATTTGGTCTGCTTCTGTCTACAAATGTGGAGAAGCATTTAAGACATGGAGATTCGATCAACCTTATTGTTCAAACTCCAGTTTTGACACCGCACTTTTAATTATATTCATTTGAATGCACCATGAAATTTAGTGGCAGTAAATATCACTACGGCGTTATAATCATATGACTCCGTAGTGATATGATATAAACGTTATGGGATCACGTGAATATGTACCTTGGACCTACCACTTTGCAAAAACTAGGGCTTGAGATAGTTAATTTAGTATAATTTGGTTGGAGCAGGCTAAACTTACAATTTGTTGGAAAGATTTTATGTTTTTAACCTTCTGCTTGTTTCTGAAAGAATGTTAGATTCCGTTTTCTAATATTTCTCTTTGTTTTTGGCCGTATTCTTTTCCTTTTCGTTAGAGTTTGTTGTTAGTCTTGCTACGATATAACTCTTTTACTTTACAAATATTTCTGTTTTTAAATGGAATATATATTAGCTAAGATTCTTGAAATTTTCACAGAAATGTTCTAGAACATCTGTCAGCCGTTAGCAGCCTCTGGCTAGTCTATTTCATTACATCTCAATAATACTTTTGATCAAACAAAATCGCGATTTCTCAAAACGTCCGGGGCTATTTCAGCTCAAAGCAAATTCTTTTGTATATTTGTATTTCAGCTTTCATCTTGTTCATGATGCTATCTGAAAATAAAATAAAATCTTGCTTATGACATTTCAAATGTCAGTGATCTGCATGCTCAGGAATTTGTTAAGACGTAATAGGCTTTTCACGTGCAGGTGTGGTAAGAGGCGACTGATCAAGAACTGAGGAAGGCAACGGGAAACAACCCCGAAATCATATTACTTTCAAACCATTGGCTACATTAAGGTGTGGACAAGGCCTTGCCTTTTGTGAAGATATTAACTGGTTGATCGATAGAATGATCTCTATAAAGCGTGGAAGCAGCATATGACTAGATATAGGCCTAGGTAGGCTACCTTAGACCTGCCATCGATATATTGGTCTTGTTAAATTCAAGCGGAACATATAGGTATTTCTATCGGGCATTAAGCTTGTACCAAAAATATAAGTGTGCAAGATAGAGGACTACAAGTTATAATTGTTGAAACTGCCATTTGACAGATCATTGTAGAATAAACACAGAGAGAGAGAGAGAGAGAGAGAGAGAGAGAGAGATAGAGAAAGAAAGAAAGAAAGAAAGAAAGAGAGAGAGAGAGAGAGAGAGAGAGAGAAAGAGAGAAAGACATAGAGAGAGAGGCAGAAAAGAGACCGAGAGAGCGTGAGTGAGGCTTTACCTGCACACTGTTATATTATATGTGGTGTTGCATTGTATTGTATACATGTATTTTCTATGGTTGTGCTGCTGCAGCCTGGCTAATGGTACTGAATCAGACTGTCAGGATCAGATCAAAGCTTTCGAGGAGTGCATGACCAAAAATCGAGGCAAGTAAAATCGTCACTCCACCTCCTAGAGCCCCCCCCCCCACCTGCCTGGATTTTCTAAATTTTAGCAATTGTCAAAATTCTTTATACGATGTCAAAAATAGTACATACTATGTGATAGAAGGTTTAAAAGTTATGAAAATACTATTTAATGATTACTCTTTCTAAAGATGAGTATTTTGACTCAGGAGTGTATTAAAGTATAGTCTAAAAATACAATGAGTAATTACAAGATTTTGTGAATAGATTTGTGTATAACGGTTTGTTAATTGAAATAGAGAAGAAAGAAGAATAAACTTTAAGGTTAAATTGCATAACTCCTCCTGTGATCAGATATACGCTCTTGAGTTCTAGTAAATGTCTTAGCTTGGATAAATACCAAAGTCGACAAACTTAGATTCGAGCCTGGTACTGCTTCTTTTACTAATGGTGAACCCATAACTTGAAATATTTGCTAATAAATTAATTTCTAAGACTACCTTGCAAAGAGCCCGATCGTCGCTTGACTCGTCTGTAGTACACATTCATAGTTGTAGGGCAACTTGAGTTAAACTTAATTTTGTATCTTTTATATGATTCGAAACTTATTGTTATGCCAACTTATTTATCGTCTAGTCTGTAAAATATTTCTGTTACTGATATATAGGAATGCTTGTTTAAAGAGATATTGTTAATATAAATATGGCTTATATGAATTATTTAATTTAGCAGAATTTATAATGCGTCGATTTAATCCGTTCAACATTAAATTCGTTCTACACGAGCGTGAAGTAGATGACAACATATTATATTGGACTACGCAGTGAATAGGAAAATAAAATTTTCTTGCATTATTAAACTAATATTATTTTTGTTGCGGCCTATGTGATTTATGAAAATAATTCAACACTTTAAAAATCAGGAAATATGAAGTAGAATGAGACATGTATATATATTATTCATTCGTTGGTTTAATTAGTCAAATAGACGGGTTTGATTTTGTCAGGAATTTAACTCTAGTAATAGAGATTGATTTTATAATGAAAACTGAATCTTGAAGATGTCTGAATAAAATAAACCTAATTGATGCATTCATGATATGGTAAACCGTTTAATATTGAGTTACTGATGTTTTTCTGCCTAGCTTTGTTATGCTTTTAGCACAAGTTTGGCTAATTTGACTTCCTTCTGACTTCTCTTATTTGGCGTTTAACCTTTCGACTTGACTTTTGACGTACGGCTGTCATTTGCATTTAGCCTAAGCGAGTTAAAACTCTCTCTTGCCAATAAACCTGCCGTTAAATGTCAACTTTAGCCTTCAAATTAATTAACAGGCAATGAAGCTTAATTTTACGATTGTTAGTTGCTTAAAATTGCCCAAAGTCATTTTCTAACAAACCTTCTAACAAATACTATCAGCATTAGGCCATTTTTAATATCTAACTTTTGCGCTATTTAAGCAGGTGAGTAAATAAACAGGACACAGTGCATATATATGTTTTGAAAGACTGCCAGCGTTTTTGAGACATTTCCACCTGCGCTTTAATTGGTGAGGCTGGCTATTCCAGTATTACAAAATCTGCCAAGAGCACTGTCTTTTCGGTGCATTCTTTTTTCTCATTTTTCTTTAATTTTTCTTTTGTTTATAATTATCTTGTCTAAAAATGGTTTCTGGTGTCATGCCAACGTATTATTATGCCAGATTTCAGGGATATTCATTTAAGTGTGAAATTAAAATATTAGCAAACACTGCATATCATGAGACAAATTATACTTTTATTGTAATTCCATCAAATTGAAGGAACAATTTAGAACATATTATTCAGAAAATTGCTTTAATATTTACACGTAAATTCAACACTGCCAACAATTCATTCGTAATAGTATATTTTAACGAACATTTTCATGAAGGTATTCAAAAATAATTCATTAGTGAAACATTCATAATAGCTGATTGTCATTGCAATGAGAATGCCAATTAGAACATTTGCAATTTTTCGCCTGCTGAATTTTATTTATTCTGAACAGATCCAAAGACTTCATGGTTTTTGTTGTCTAGTATCAAGCTAGTTATTAATAGTCGAATTGATAAATGGCCATTTTGCTGAGCGGAAAAAGGCTGCGGTGTCTATGTTGAGTGGAACTCTGGAACAGATGAAGCATACTGCTAGCCTGCAAAAGTGTATGTTACGCGACAGCAGATTTGAGACCTACAAAAAATTAATCATTAATCATCATTTTATGACGCTTTGACTACTAAATTTCCATACCAGAAACTGTGAAATATTGGATTTAAACTAATTTCATTCGCTTGCTATTGCGTTTTGTAAATTGAAGATCTGAGGCATATATTTCCATTCTGTCTGTCTTCATGATTTCTAACTTCATCCGATAAATCTATCTAGATAAATCCAATTTTCAATAGACTTATCTCAAGCAGAACAGTTATGATTGGACCCAAATCGTCCATAGCTTATGATTATTATTAAATTTTAGAAGATTCTCCTTCATCAGTTATTGTGTAGTCACCTTTTAAGTCATGCTCAGTGAAGGTTGGTTTATTCTGTGGTCACTCAGAGACAGACAGAGGAAATCTCAATGAAATAGAGAGCGAGTGGAAATCCTGGGATCCGTTACAAGGCTGTTGTTTTAGGTCCTCGTTGTATCGATATCTGCTTGAAGCACGTTAAAATTTCCGGTGTCCTCAGTGACTCGTTGTTCTAAATATAGAAGACAATGGCTTGTGCCGATAATGTAGACTAAAGAGTTAATAGCATGCATCAAGAAGTTATTTGAAATGAAGAGCTTGTAAAATAGTAAAATTTTCGATAATCTCAGGCTGTAAACAATAGATTATGTATTAAATACTGAAGAAATACAGTTACTATCAGCGATGCGAGTGAGATGAAAAACGATAGACATGAATATATAAGCGACTAATAAAAACCTTAATTGAGATCATATTAGCAAATAACAGCAAATATTACAAATATAGACATGAGTTTACAAGCAATTATAGTAATAGTTGTAAAAGATGGAGATCTAAATAATACCAGTATCATAGCCCTGAGAGACATGTGAGTGTTTGGTATACCCTGGTTTCGACAATCATACTGTATTATCTGCATACTAATATTCAAACGTTGATTCACTGAATCAGATCTCAAAAACATTAATTCATCATCATCATCATCTTCCCTTGAATCCCAGTTAAACTATGGTCCGGATATAAATAGATCTTCTTCGCTCCTCTCTGCCCCATAACATCTGTCAAACCTCTAGTGTCTCTTCAAATCGCTTTGGAAAATTTTGTAGCAATTTATTGAGCCTAGGCGCTCGCCAACCGAATACCCTTCCTGACCATGGTTTGGATCTTAATGCTTTAGTCGCCTTGTACGACACGTGCAGTCGCAGGTTGGTCTAATCCTAAAACAACCCGAACACAACAAGGAAAAACATTAATTGATATGATTCAATTGATTTACTCCTCAGCAGCGCTAAGTCGGACTAAACCAATCTTTAAAATGATTAGTAAAATCGCGAAGCATGTCAATCGCGGTCCCATTGGTACTATGTCATTGTTCTCTATCAACTACAGATGTCTCTGCTGTAAAGTTTCTGTCTGAAATTACCCGTGCTGACGATGCTATTCCCATATTGTTGTTGTTGTTCTTGTGATAATGTTGATGTTATGGTTATTGAATTTTTGCGATTGTTGTTTTTATTGTTCGTTCTTTTGATTGTCGTTGCTGTTGCGTTGGCTGTTGTTGCTGTTATTGTTATAGATATAACTGTCAATGTAGTTACGTTAACTACTGCTATTGCTTTTATTGCGCTTGTGATGGTCGTTTTTTGTTGCGTTGGTTACTGTTGTTTTTTTATTGTCGTTATTGTTACGTTGGTTGCTGTTGTTGTTATTGGTCTTCCGATTATTTTTGTTGTTAGACTTGTGATTGTTTTTATTGTTCTAGCGCCTGTTGTTCTTGTTGCTCTTGCTGTTGTTGTTAGACTTGTGATTGTTCTTGTTGCTCTTGCGATTGTAGCTCTTGTAATTCTTGCGGTTGCTGTTGTTGTTGTTGCGCTCGCTGTTGTTGTCTCCTACACTTATACCATCTCACGCTAACGTGACCGCTTGGCGACAACAACAACTTGGCCCTGTTGCCGAGAGACCCGTTGGACTCTAGGGACATTTTTGACAGATGGTGCTTGGTGCATCGTGGACGAGAGAGAGCGTCGAGCTCGGTCGGGAACTGTGGTCCAGCCAGGCGTGATGAAGACGGGAATCTTGTGATCCGGGACTTCCCGCAGAGGGTTTCACGGAACGCTCGGCGGTATTTGTGGGACATGACGTTGTATAGAACCGGATTGACGGTGGAGCTGATGTAGTAGAGAATACCTGAAAGTATTGTAAATACGTCAACACGTATGTAGTATAGAATACCTGAAAGTATTGTAAATACGTCAACACGTATGTAGTATAGAATACCTGAAAGTATTGTAAATACGTCAACACGTATGTAGTATAGAATACCTGAAAGTATTGTAAATCGATGCAATACAATTGATACAATAGCATTAATTATAATGTATATTTTATTACCAGTTTTATATATATATATATAATAAATGTATATAGAATATTACTTTGTGTATAGAGTGTTCGAGTATATACACGTATGCTCTATATATATATATATATATATATATATATATATATATATATATAGGGGGGCCTAAGATAGATACACACACACGCATATATACTGGTATATACTGCACATATAGACCAATGCATAATAACAGTGTCGGCATACATATACATATGAATGAGTAAATATTTGAATATATTTTGCAATATTTTTGTATTCAGTACTCATATTGGCACGCAATAGAATTTTAGAATTCATATTGATACTATTATATAAAGCTTTCTATACTGTAAATAACATTAATTTAATAACACTCGCATGTAAAACATGTCCAAAATATAAGAATACAATACTCTGGCAGTTTGTTATCTCAGATGGAATTACACCCTCTTTCACAGTCGTCATGCAAAATATAACCTGGAGCAGAATACTGAAATGCAATCTCAATAACATCAACATCTTGTTAGAATAAATAAATTTGACTAATAATCGAACGTGACAGAAAAGCAATTGCTTTTCTCGTTCGGATACTTAAATTAATATAAAAAATAGTGTAACACTTAACTTACAGTTTGATAAACAATAATTTTAGTTAAATTTCAATCTTAGTTATAAGGTGACAGAGTGAAATAGAAATTTGCTGAGTTTTGAAGTTTTAATCATACAAGCGTGTATGTCAATTGATTGTCGGCGTTATAGCAATAAAGAAATTTGATTGAAAGCATACGGAATTTACTGACTGACGTTTAGGTTTTTATATTGGTATACTTCAAAGTAACCAAAATAAAGTTGATATGCCGTCTGAAATATAAGCAGATAGTAAAGATAAAGCTTTTGTCAGAAAGTATTACTATTGAAAAATAGCAAGATAGGAACTATAAAACTTGTTATTGTGTTTTTTGAATGTTTTGATATTTTCATTTATCTTTTTGCAAGCGCACGGATGGATGAGCGTTAAACATAATATTCTCCAATGTTGAGTTTATTTTTTGTGCGTGATTTTTAATTTCTAGAGCATTACAGTAGATTTATTCAAGCCATAATTAAAAGGCGAGATTAAATTTGAGAAGGAAAATTGTTTGTTAAGTTTCTATAAAGTTTTGAATAATTTATTTCTGGTATAAATTTATTACAATTGAGAAACTTATTTACAAAGAACTGAATTCTACTTAACAATCGCTTCTGTGCAATTTTAATTCGTAAAAACGCCTTTACTCTTTTAAGTAAATAAATAATATTTACAATATATTATCTTTTACAATATTGACGGTAAAGTTTTTGACAATTAGCTTGAACTACATGAATAGGCTTACTACGTTAGATGGTTAAATTGAATATGATACGAGTTCTTGAAGACTTCGTAAAGAGTTTCATAACCATTAAAAAGAGACTGAATACAGTCTTACAAATTATTATTATGTACTTCAATCTACTACCTTATGTGCTATAGGCTACATAATTTTTAGGTCTGTTTTAATAGCCTTTTGTGAAGGCTATTAAAACAGACCTAAACTTGTTGTATCTTAACTTGTTGATCTATGTGTTGCTCTATATGGAGCGTGAAAGTATGCTCGAGTATGAATATGCACATTGGACTTACCATTTGACAGTGCACAGAGGGAGAGAGAGTTATTAACTATTAATTAATTAATTAATTAATTAATTAATTAAAATTAGCAAGGCCTGTAGAGTGTATTCCTGCGAATGACATGACCGAATTTGAATAAAATTGAGAATCTTATAGTGTACGTTAGGCTAAGGTTAAGATACGGTCTGAGTTTAAATTAGTTTTAAGTTTACTTAAATTTACTAAAAATTTTCAATACGTGCAAGCTGAATTGTGCACAAAAACTTATGCGAGCATTTAATTCTAAATATATGACTGACAATTCTTGTTTGCAAAAAAAGTAACAAAAAAGGCACTTGATTCATCTGCCAGTGCTTTTTAAAATTAAATTTAGATGCTGCAAAAGAATACAATCAAAAAGATAGAATTACTATAAAGTAAAAGTAAACAGCATTATAGTGAAATGATCAACAATGTTGATATTTATTACTTTTAGTACCACATGTTCAAACCGTTAGGCAATTTAGACCATTTTCCGTATAACCAGTCCAGTGAAGGTCCGAGATTTTACTCACAGTTCAGCGTGGCTGGGATTCGAACCCACGAGGGTTCAATTCACCTTAGGATCTGTCATTAAAGACTAGTAGAATACTACACTATAAAGGATCATAAAAGAAAACAGAAGAATACAGTAAAAGGATAGCGCATTCAGTACCTTTCATTTAAATTTAAAAAAATTCATTTAAGTCGCATATTCCACTGTCCCCATTGACTGTAGCACAACAATTTCCGTATTGATATACTAGCCTAGAAGAACTTGCGCATCTTAACCTGCCACCTGATAATGCAATAGAAATATTTACGGAGTCAATCACGGGAAGAGGGATAAATTATCGAGTTAATTCAAGGCAGCTATTCTTTGTCATGAAATGGACGCGTTGTTCACCGGGATCTGCATGCGTTGCACTTTAGTGAATGAGACAAGGTCAGGCGTGAATAGACTGATGCTGGCATCTAATTTGGTCGTCGTCAGGATTCTGGAGGAATTGTGAGTGACAGATAAATGCAGAAGAGGCTGGCTAATGTCTTCAACAGATAGCCAGAAATTGTCTAGTGCTAAAGATATCAGGTTTTGTCAGTTTTGCTACCGCTGTCGTCAAGGAGAAGAATTGTACTGATACAGATTAATTAAATTATCGGCCCGAGTTTGTAAAACGTTGCTAATAACTTAAAAATTCACCAGTATTGATTTCTGCATGTACAGTTTGATCTGCATTGGCAAAACAGTGAAATTATATATGACATATTTTATTGAAGAATATAATCTATTACAATACAAAGTGCGAAGTGCTTCATAAGATCACACTAACCCGGGTACTGAGAGAGAAAACTAAATAAACGTAAAATGAGGAATATTTTTATAAGCACATATATTATACCACTCCAGGCATGTTAAGACCGACTGCGAAAATATCGACTTGAGGGTTGACCGAAGCCACTCTCGTTTAAAAGATGGAAACTGGGAGCGAATACAAATCTTGGTTTTGTTTTTTGAAAGAGCAATGAGAAAATTGATATTAAGAGGTAGCCTAATTCACTGAATAGGAAATGTTAGAATTAAAACCTCGCATAAGTTATTAAGAATCGCAATTAAAACGAAATGCCCTCCATATCTTATCTTAATTCTCAGCCTTTTCTTTTTCAATGTAAGCACTAAAGTACCCGTGGACAAAACTGTATTTTAGCTTGCTCTGAGTTATTTGTTCAGATGTTCATATTGAAAGTATATCCAGATGCTGTTCTTTCTCGAGAGATAATTCTATGGAATTATTTTCATCGAAAATTCGCAAGAAATATTTAAAAATTCTTGAACTTTAACACGTTTAGGTCATGTTTGGTAGAAATAAATCTAGATCGCTGCACGTGGCCGGGATATTTTGCAGGGCCTGGCGTTCATCAAATGTCCTAAAATGTTAAAACATAATTTTAAACGTGATGGACACACAATGGACCCTATGACTATTCAGAATTTGTTAAGCTCTAAATAGACATATAGATTTAGAATTTCACATAAATAGTTATAGGCCTAGTTGGTTACTGGCTCTTTTTGGTAAATGTACTTGTATAATGTAATTTTCAGTCTCTTGTTGAACTATGAGGTGTTATTAAAATTAATTGATATTAAGTAAGTGTTTAGTGAGTCTTAATCAAGAATGTAATTGCTTCCTGACTCTGTAATGTTATGTAATATGTAAGTCTTTAATGTCCAAATCTATGAGCCTCAAGTAGATTAGATTCGACGAATTTATAGTGTCTCTAAGAGGTGCATTAGTTATGCGCCAAGTTTTGCTACCGCTATAGCGTGGATTCTTTGCAACAGAACAAGAAAGTCTTAATAAAAATCTAAGCGATAGTTATAGAAGTTATATTGACTACATTGGAGGAGTTTTGTTTACGGAGGGAGTTTTGCTCAAACTAAAGGATACATTGTGGTTTGGTAAAAACACGACCTTTATTGGGCGATATTATGCTCATTGGTGCGGCTAAAAGAAGTCAATGAGAGAAACAATTACCACGACTTGCAATTTAAGGAATATCCACAGAGATAAAGGGTGAAAGTAACTATACGCATGATGATTGTATAGTGCACAGTGCACACTGCATAGTGATAATATAAACATATTTAAACCAAATATACTAAACTTGTCTAGAGGAAATAAAAGTTTAATGAAAACAAACTGAGGGGTTTCGGATCCTAATACAAGAAGCTCTACGAGCCATAGAGAACGAAAGAATTAAAGAAGAACGAATTTTTTTATGTTGATAATCTGCAAAAGTATCGACTGACTCTAAGCTTGTGCTAATTCATCACGTCATTATACTCGCACGGCCATGTACCGTTCATATGAATATCTGCGAAATCTGAGAAATTTGTGTCTCACAGTGTTTCTAGAATTGTGCACTAAATGACTTGACATACAGTCGTTCCTAAATTAGTTTCCTGATTGAACAAACTCTACCTAATAACTAATTCTCGGTCACAACATATATCACTGAAACAAATTTGCCAATTGTTTCCTGCACTGATATCGTCAGCATGAAAGGGGGTTGGATAGCTGAGTTGATTGAACGCTTTGCCTAATAGGAATGGCCATCAATTCGAATTCCAAATAGAATGTCTCAGTATTTCTTGTGGTTTGAAAGCTTGATGTTAATCTTAGCTTCATAACTTTAATCACACAGTGATGGTCATACTGTAATAAACGTTTAAAAGTAGTAAAATTTTAGAATTAAAACAGTCATCGCTGTAAAAGCTGTAAAGCCAACATTAACGTTGAATCTCTCGAGAACGATATCAATGACGGGAGAGACCAGGATTGAACACGCACATACTAATCCAAGGATGGATATCTTACCGACATCGTTACTGGCTCCTGCCAGTGGCGATGTCCTACCGACATCGTACTTTGTCGGTACAAAGCTACTATACAATATACTATTATAACAACAACAACATAATCATCCAGTGAATCCCAACTAGCTAGGGTCGGGTAAAAATAGATAAAATAGCTACTGTACTTCATGAAACGAAATTCAAATATCGCAATTTCAGAATCTGTTTCTGTGTTGTTAATATTCTTAGAAATTTAAATCCGGTTGTTCTTGCACATTTTGACTTAATATCATAGCGTACAATGAAGATTTAACGTCAATTTCTTCATGCGAGGATCAGGGACGTTCCTCGTGGAGCCTACAACTGCATGCATAGCTACGCTATCTGAACGATGTAGCAAATCCTTAGACAAAAGAAAAAGCGAAATCGATATCGGTGTAGTCCGTTAACCGGGTAGGAAGAAGAGGTTTTTGATAAGCAAACTCTAATAGTTTTATCAACTTCAAAAATCTCTGCTTTATTGAGAGAAATGTTCTAAAGGGTAAGCAAATCGGACTATAACAACATTAACAAATTTCTAATCATGCAAAATAGTAGAACAAAATATATTACGAAGCAATTAATTTTAGAATTGTTAAGTAGGCGAAATTGTGTTCAATGATTTGTGCAAGAATTCTCTGTTATACTGACGATTACTAAGCATGTAACTAAATATTGATAAATTTGCTATAATATACACGTAGCTTTAATATATTTGGCCATTTAATTAATGAATTTTACAATTTAACTTATCTACATGTAATTTCCTTACAATATCGCCGCGTGATGTATAATATATTCTATATTGCTCTGCAGCACAAAACTTTCAATTGCAGCACTGCAAACTCAAACTTACACAACTTTGATGATTCTAGAACACAGACTGAATGGTCTAGACAAGAATAACTTCAGCTTTGTGTCTCGAAAACACAAAGATCTTCTTTCAGAAAAGCCGCTTTTGCATATAGACTGTACTCTCTCCCCTCTCTCTCTCCATATATATATATATATATATATATATATATATATATATATATATATATATATATATATATATATATGTATATACAGTATATATATTGTTCGGAGATATATATATATATATTATATATATATAGTGTTCAGAGAGTTGCAAGCCCAATGTACATATTCCTACTCACAATTTGCTTTCATGCTCCAAAAGATCACACCGTCGATTTTTAGGATTTACTAAATTAAAAGACACGTAAACTTAACACTTTGTGCTTAATGCTTAAGCATAAAGTAGTCGACAACCGGCATTTAAGGCACGGGACAAGCTGATATACTTGGACATGAAGCTGCAGACGTGGATATTAAAGAAATAAGATATTAGGAAACTAGAGGCATTGGAAATGTGGTTGTGGAGAAGGATGCAAAAGATTAGCTGGACTGACAAAATAATAGAAGAAGAAGTTCTTGAAAGAGTCTGCACAGATAGACAGTTAATATATGTGATACTAAATAGAGAGAATAACTGGAGATTACATAGCGGGTGGGGGATAGTTTGCTAAAGGATGTAATAGAAGGAAGAATGAAAGGTAAAAAGTTACAGAGGAAGACCGAGACATGGAATGTTGGATGCCCTGATAAGTGAAAACAAATTAATGTATAGAGATGAAAAGGGAGGCTGAGGATAGAATTGGTTGGAGGAGTTATATGCGATGGACTTGCAGTTAGGTAGTGCACTAAGAGAGAGAGAGAGAAGAGAGAGAGAGAGAGAGAGCGAGAGAGAGAGAGAGTAGTTGCAGCATATGCGGTATCGAAAATGAAATGCGATCGTTTCTTGAATTAATTGACAAATAATGCTTTTAATCGTTGAAGATATTATTCCGCAGCAAATTAGAAAATTTTTCAATAGAACTTTTAACTAACAAAGTCTTGACGAATATTGTGTTTGCTAACATTCAATGTTCAATCAGGGCTATTGTTGAATTTGATGAATAAACAAATAAAAATGTGTTGCTTATGAGAAACTTAATCCGAATTTTTGTGTTGCCTTGTAAAATGTAGGTCAATCAATACTTTCTTTGATGAAAGAAATTGAAGAATATTAATATTCTCTCTGCTTTTAGTAAATATGGGAATCATAATACACTATTGATTCATTTACAATAAAATTAATTTGAACAAAAATTGTTCAAACATTATGATATGACGTTTCTCTGATTCATACTCTATATAGGTTTCAGTAGGATGGATAAATGTCTTAATTATTAATATGACTCTTCTTAATATTAATTCAAAATGTGTTTAAAATATACTGTATATATATTTAAGTATATATATATATATATATATATATATATATATATTGTAAAATACGTCGTGTATATATATATACACACGACGTATTTTACTATATATATATATATATATATATATATATATATATAGTAAAATACGTCGTGTATATATATATATATATTAATATATATATATTAATATAATTTATATATTAATTTTATATATACATGTATATACATATATATATATAATATATTAATATATATTAATATAGATGTATATTGATAATTATTTATCGTAGATAAACGAATTGAGGTGCTTATATTTTGTGAGAAATTAATGTAGCAATACTTAATTGACCCCATTTGGTTAATCCCATTCGCACAGGCTAAGCCATTCGTAAACTTAAATTTAACCTTAATAAATCAATATAGAATTATGTAGCCTAAATAAAATTCCAAATAGAGTTGACTATATTGATAATACTTTTATTATCCTATGCTTAATCGATAGACAGTTAAATTAATTTAATATCACATGTTTAATTCAATATAGGCAGTTTAGTTATGTATCGATAGGCATACAGGTCATGTACTAATACGTTAAGAATGCATATTAAGTTATATAGGCCTACGTTATGAATGCTAAGGTACTACAACTGAAAACATTATCTTTTCAAGCCTCAAAGAATCCTTACCCAGGACTGAAAAATTTTCTACATTATCATGAATATGATCAAACTTGATGCATTGCCTTTGGATATAGCGGGAAAGTCTAAATATAGCTGACGTCAGATTTAATATAATTCCAGCTATCCATATTAACGTCAGCTAATATTGCGTGCAAATGTGACTGGATACCCAGCGAGTCATATGAACGATTTACAGATTTACTGTGTTATGAAACCTTATGGCTTCATTTCTGAACAGCTGCAGAGCACAAAAAATAACTGTTCTTGGTATTGGTAAAAATTATATGTGGAAATTCTTGTTTTACCATTATGAACTTTGGAGGTTATCTAGTAGATTTTGAGGCGAAACCCCTGATTAGCAGCAGGTTTTCTTCAGGTCATCTCACTAATTCATAGAATTCAATTCACTGTTTAAGATTTTCTTAACATATAAATCAATTCTATTTTGACAGTCTGACGTCTACTAATCTAAGCTGAAGTAGCTCATAGTCTAACAATATGAGGAAAACCATTATGTCTATCTAATATATAAATTATAACAGCTAGCAGTTCACGAGTCAATGGTAATGCTATTAAAGTTTTGTAAACGTTTTCTCATTAAAGAGTATTACATATGCACAAGACGGAAATATAAGAATGGAACCAGGATTGACATGTTCAGTGTTTTTCCCAACGATACTCACTGAAAGTGCGTAAAATCGTACACAACGTACATGTATTTACAATTAATTTCTCAGCACCGAAAAGCAAATAATTGTAAACTTATTTGGTTTGAGTAGCTCTAAAATGTGAAAGTAACTAAATTATATGTATGATATGCATAAAATTAATGCGCACTCTTATATATTACAAAACTGTGCAGATATAGCCCTGTGGTGGCATAAAAATCCGGTCCTTAAAGAGCCGGATTAATCTTAAAATGATTTCTGTCTAAATTCTCATATTCCTTTCTCAATCGGTTTCATCTTTGACAAGAGTGCTTGAAAGTTATTATGCGTATATTTTTCAATAGAATAGAACAAAATAATGGAACGCTGATGTCATTAAATATAATTCATTCAAATTGGCTGCAAGAACGTATGTACCTTCATAGTTTATAACTCAATGTTCAAACACTCGACAGGTACTTATCAATTTTATCATATAAAATTCAAAATGTCATTAAATTTGAGAACAAAGTAATTTTAAGTAAGTCGTAATTGCACTGAAAGGATTTCTATTTCAACCCTTTAGCATTTAACTAAATCAGAGTTCTTTGAGGAGATCAAGAAAACCCGAGTGGATGGCAGTGGTTAATGACAGCTGTCGGCTTACTTAACTTCTAAATATATTTTTCACAATTTCTCAAGCAATACTTGTTAATTTACTTGTCTGTCTAAAATAGCAAATACCAAGAATTTGCCTCTTTCAGCTAATTAGAGCTCGATCATTACGGAAACAGGATACATTTAGTGGATTGTAATCAATCCTTGAGTTTTAAAGGGAAAATACAAAGGCCATAAGCTAAATCTAAATTTATTAAAAGATTTGACAAAGCATATGCAACTATCCACCTAATTTGTGTCTGTATCACTGAAGCATTGACCAACCGTAAACTGCACTTGCCGTATGAGGCGACTAAACAAGAACTGAGGAAGGTAAAGAGAAACCACCTCAAAAGCCGTATTATTCTCAATCTATAGGCTACATTGCGGTGTAGGTAAGGCATAGCCTTTAGTGAAAGGAGTAAATCCTAAATCAATGAAGTGGGACTCTTTATGGAGCGTGAAAGCAGAATTTGAGTAGGAATATGTACCTTAGACCTGCCAAATTTGGTAAACACGCAAGAGAGAAGAAACTATATTACATAAATTTCTCCATTTTCTCTTTTTGCTCTTTCTGTTATTCAACTTTCTTTGCTCACACTTGCTATTATTCTGAGCGAAGTTTGTTCTGTGTAAGCATGTAAGAAACAATAACATCAAGTTAAATAACGCTTAAGTGCTAGACAAGCAAGAAAAGTCTCGATTTCGGTAATTTAATGGACGACGGCGTGTTGGTTCTACATATTAGCAAATAGCAACATTTGCAAAGTGCCTGAAGGCTTCATGCCATAATTTGGTCAGAGGCATATTTATGAGGAATATTTCAAAAGAGAAACCCGATTTAAGAGCTACACATAATAAGCAGCTGACTACAAGAGATTGACCCTGTGTCTTTGTTCCGTCGAGTGCACTGGCAGATCCAAAGTATGTTATATTCCTACTCTCAACTTGATCACTTCACTGATCAAATTAACTAGTCGTTAACATTGGTTACGCTTTTAGGAAATAGTAAAACATGCTTTTACTTTGAAAAATATACTCTACGATGTGACTTCCCTTTGCCTTCCTCTGCCCCTGCATAGTCAAATCTTGCCACTTGTTAAGTGTACAATTAATCTATTTTGTAGTGGCTCGGACACAACACCAACCGTGGATAGGTTAAAAACGATTATGCAGAGAAAAATGATTATTTCAGTGGTAAAATACTCGAAGATAATTATAATAGATGCCGGTAAATTTGTGACGTAGGCATTTTTTATTTATGAAAAGGCTCAGTACATTAGCACTGAGTCTAGAATAGGATCGAGATTGTGCTCAAGTAATTTTAGTCATTCCTTTAACTATCCATCATTCATTCAGACCAGACGCACTGACCAATCTCGCCCCCGCAAATGAATTTAATTTAAATACCATCCTAAAGATTAGGGATATCCATCAAAGTCTAAATCAGGATATTGGAGAATAACTCCAGCCCACATATTATATTTAGCAGGCGAACAAAATCAACTATTCCAAACCCTTCTCTTCTTCCACTGTGCTACCAAATCACAGGCTCATAGCGTTAATTTCTATTCATTTTTCTCTTCAAATCTACATATATGCTAATAATATTTTTAAGAACAGCGCCGAAGTTTTCAGTCAATGTAGGCCTACAGAAAAATACATCGAGAGAGACAGGGAAAGAAAGAGAAGGTGAGAGGGAGGTAGTGATAACGATAGAGAAATTATGGAGAGAGAGAGAAAGAGAGAGAGAGAGAGAGAGAGAGAGAGAGAGAGAGAAAGTAGAAGAATAAACAGAGTGAGAAAAGGAGAGAGAAATTTATAAGTAGGGTTTAATTGCGCACCTGATATATAGAAAAGGTTACTCTGGACCTCGATGAGAGAGGGGGTCCACTCCCCCTGATTGATCAGGACCGTCATGAGGCGCTGGGCGTGGAATGGTGCCCAGCATATGAAGAACATCACCAGCACAGCCACTGGAGCAGAAAATTTGAGCAAATCAAGTTTGATAACGAAGCTAGACCCGATCGTTTACTATTTAGCAAGTTGTTGAACAGTTGATCAATTGGTGCAGGGTTCATATCCAGTGATATCCCCGTCACATTGGGTGCATGCATGGTAACGAACCAGAAACATAAAATTAGCGCTAGAAATATAATATTATTTAAATAATTATGGTGTTCACGAAGATGCCAAAAACAAGTCATGTGTGTGACTTTGAATTACGTTTAACAGTAGATTGAAAAATGACCGAATAGTTAAAATGTGGCTTTCATAACGTTTTAAAATAAAATTAATGTAGCCTCTGTAACAGGTTTCTCATTTTTGAACCGAAAATCATGAAGTAAAATCTTCGTATTTTTTTCTATTGCCTGTTAAAGAAGTTGCCGAAGAAGGCAACTGAAAATGCGCTGTCTTGGAAAACTTGACCTTCAGCCAATTTTCAAAGTAATATAAAAGAAATCAATTTTTTCTAACCGTACGAAACTACTAGCACACTAAATAATTACACATGTTTTTCAACAACAATCTGTGGGTAAAAAATACAATATAATGCAGTAAAGATGTAGTATTTTGATGGATTAACAATTCTGCAATAATTGCCAAAATATTTGAACTGACAAATTTTAAAATAAAGTCAATAAAGTAATCTGAACCTCGTTCGCTTGTTGCATGACAATTGGAATTGTGCGTCATGAAAACTACTGGGACCATGACAGAGAGCTTAGTTTGAGAATGATGACAACTTGCAAATCTGGATACTCAATCTTATTTTATTGGATTCATATGACACGATGAATAATGTCTCATCACTTTTTCGACTGTACTGTACACAACAGCGCCAACATCTTGTGACGCAAAACTTCATTCTTTTATCCTCTTCTATTAATTATGTAACACTTTCTTCACGATTCTAGTCTAAATAGGTCGCAACTAGGATAATATTTAAAGGTTCCTACGGAACATTAATAAAGGTTTTATTCTGAAAAGCTGATGATTTATTGTCGAGAAGTTTTCGGCCAATGTAACCCTCGTTTAATTATGTCATCGGATTTGAATATTAATGATAACTTCTTACCTGTTTTTGTTAATCTTATTCTGCAAGCGCAGGAATTCATGTGCATGTATGCGCGCGCGTGTGTGTGTGCGTGTGCGTAGCATGGGCTGAGCCGGTGGCCTGTTGGCGTGTTGGTAGGTGCAGGGTTCAAATCCAGTGTTCTATTCGTCACTTACACACTATCGAGCTGATGTTGAACTTGGCAGAGCTTAAACTTAATGTATTAAAGTTATTCACCAGTACTTATTCTTATATTTTATCGTTTTTTATCGTTTAGTATAGTTTATTTTTTCATCACAGCTCAAAATATACAAACAATAGGAACGCGCGTGTAGTTAGATAAACAAATAACATAATACTAAAGCGTATTAATATTTAATATCCCATATACACTAAACATCTAATATACACTTTATATTTACCAAGTATTCTAAGAACTGCTTTCCTAGACTGACTCTGAACATATCCACTTCCAGAATCATTTCTAGTAATCCCACTAGCTACTGAGTCACTACTGCCACCGGAAGTCCTGATCCGGGCGGACCTCCTCAGAGTGATCCCAATGAGCAGATAGAGCGCCGACATGACGAACATCGGCAGCACGAACAGAAGAAGAGTCGATAGTCCGAACACATATTTCATCGTCGCCATCCTCTCCTGAGGAATATTACAGACCAGGGAGTCTGGGATAGGCTCGTTGGTAATGGGATCAGTGAGGTAGTAGAAGGTCCGGGTACGGAAAGGGTAGGGAAGGGCGGCTAGACCGGCCAGCACCCACACACCCACGATGATCCGCGAGGCTCGGGAGAGGCGGGAGAGGGCCTGAGCTTTGAGGGGGTGGCAGATGGCCACGTAGCGCTCGACGGTGAAGGCGGTGATGGTGAGAACTGAGGCAGACGAGAGAAGCTCAGTGAGGAAAGATTTGAACAGACAGTAGGGCTGACCGAAGCGCCAGGGGTAGGCCTCCCAGACTGAATACAGTTCCGGCGGTAGTCCTAAGAAGTCGACAAATACAATTGTGATAAAGTAACGAAAAGATACTGGAGCCCGCAGAGATGTTGGTAAGATATTCGATCGCGGATCAATATGTATGGGTTCAAATCCTGGGCTTGCCCGTCATTGATGTAAATTTTATGTCTTCAGATATGCAATTTTTTAAATAATGTCTTCGAACATAAATATTTCCAATAAAATGTTAAATAAAAATTTATGTGAACACTTATAGAATGTTTTGTACAATAACCTGGAAGTAGGTATACATTTTAATATAGTTTAATGTTTTACCAATGCACACTTAGTACAAAATCTATTAAAAATGAACTTTATGTCCGTTTTTTCTCACAAATTTCTCGCTGATTTTACTCTACTTAAGTGTTGGTAAATATAAAGTATATTTTTTCGCACATACTAAGCTGTTTATTTGCAGAAGAGCTGAGAGAGGGTACGTCTAGTTGTAAATGAAGACGATTTTCTAAGTAAAGTAAATTCTGTTCATGACGTCGACATTGGGCGGCTTAACAAGAAATCAATCAAGCAGCTGAAGATCTGGACTAAAGTTCAGTCGAGTAAAATGGGCGTAAATTCGAAGCTTTCCATAGAATCAAATTGCACAAAGGTCAGAATGGATTTAAAAGAAAATCGAGATGTAATCATTTAACAGACGGCTCAAATAAAGTTAAAATTAATGCCATTAAGTAGAGAATTATATAATACTAAGCTCGGGATTTATTTTCGTTTATACAGAAGCACATTTTCACGAGTTACTAACTTTTTAATAGTAACTAGTAAATTAATAACTATAAATTATTAAGCTAATTCTTAGAATTCTCGTATAAGCTAAATCGAATTCAGCCAAATGCTGTTTGAATTATTTTGCTTAACACCGAAATCTGAACGATCAAATAAAGCAAAGGTACCAAAATTTAAGTTTAGTATTTGTTTAGGAACTACAATAAGAGAGATCCTATATCACAGACATGCTATAGAACAATTAGTACTATATATTTAGTATATATACTAAATATTTAAATAATATCCCAAAATGTTAGTGAAATGTATATGAATATTAATTTAAAATATATATCTCAATATTTTATGTGTTATTATAATATTTTATTAATATTATTATATTTTATGGCTAATTATTTTTAGCATACATTTAGGAAGTATGATTGTCTAAAATAAAATTCATATATATATATAAACTTCTTTATTCGTCATCACTTGACAGGAAGAATAGTAACAGAACATCATAAACACAAAAAGCAGGACAAAAAATCAAACCACTACTAAAAAGTAAATACGCATAATAGTGAAAAAAACCATGTTGATATCTATCACTTTTAAAATCACATGTTTAAACCGTTAGGCAACTTAGACCATTTTTCGAATAACCAGTCTAGTGAATGTCCGAGATTTTATCTCCGATCAGCGCAGCCGGGATTCGAGCCCACGAGAGTTCAAATCACTCAGGATTTGTCATTTCAAACTTCAAGGCGTTACCCCTACGCTATTAAGACATTCATAACTACACCAATTACACAGATTTACAGTTAGCCTGATTGGATCAAAATAGTCACTTCATACTTTCTATTATTGAGCGTAGGCTTACCGCTATTGTAATTTTAGTTTATATTTGATCTACACGATTTATTTTTGATTCGGTGAGACAATGAAAAGCTAATGTAACGTCAGTTTCCTCACTCAAAAGCGATGTCAGTGACGGACGAGCAAAGGATTTGAACCTCGCACATACTGATCCGCGGTCGAGTACCTTACCGACATCGCCACTGGCTCCAGCCATATGAATATGCAATGTTAATGTTTGTATCGATATCAAGCATATATGCAATAATTTCCGTATTTGTGTACAAGGTAAGTTAGAATTACTATTTCTTTTAGTTTTTGCAATTAACATGCTTACATAATATTCTGAACCGAGTTACCTTTGTGTTTTTGCCATTTCTGTACGCACTGGTAGTTTCTATTTACGCACTGATCATTCGCCCACAGGTGATAATTAATTAACGCAATGCTTTCGGGGATACATGGCGGATTTATATAAGTAGAACTTCTGAGTCATTTTGCATTTAACACCAGACCTCTCACTTCAGAACAGTTACTCAGGAGTTACTGTACTAGTAACCATTAAACTGAGTTCCTTCAGTATTTTTCTCATATCAAGTTATCAACCCCATCACTGTTAATCACATATAGCTACTTCTGAATTTTTGTACTTGAACATAATAGGAAATATTTATAGAACAAATTGAAATTATATTTAAATGAGAATACTGAAATATTAAATATTAAATTATTATATAATTATATTTCATATAATTAATAAATTATATGATATTATATAATGTCCCTTTTTATACTTAATAAGATAATTCGGGATATCGAATTGTAACCTGCTATTTCTCTCTACCTAAGAATTCTAATGTAATATTTAAAAGGGAGTCGAAGCTGGATTTACTGCGTTGATGAGAGATAAAAGAACCAAACTCATCCACGCTACGGGATGTCTTATCAATTTCTCTGTGGCATCTGAAGAGATTTATCGCTCAACGAAAACTCCAGATGATCACACAGTTCTAGTCACGAAATATTATCAATTGCTACCACGTACATGTACTATAGAGGACCGCTACTACTATAGCGCTGTGGTTCTCAACGATTTCGCTTACGATCAATATTACAATCAAATTCTTTTTCTTTTTACACTTTTGACATATTTGGCGATAATCGGTTTATAAGAATATAATTCTTCGACGAGGAGCTGCTTCTGACAATTTCGATCGTTTTTCGTTCACCGTTTGACAGATATAAAAATGTTATCAGATTTCATGGTACTTGGTGATGACTTAATATAGATTTCTTGTCGATTTACGCTCATGCATGTATGAAGAAAACCGCTCTAGTAGACATAGACTATATAGCGTACTTATTGGATATTCACTTATAACACTTACAACTTATATATATATATATATATATATATATATATATATATATATATGGTTAAGCAATGGTTAAGCGTGTAGATAACGTCATGAAGTTTAAAATGACAGACCCTGAGGTAAATCGAACTCTTGTGGGTTCGATTCCCAGCCGCGCTGATCTGAGAGTAAAATCTCGGACATTCACTGGACTGGCTACACGGAAAATGGACTAAATTACCTAACGGATATAACATGTGGTATTAAAAGTGATAGATATCAACGTAGTTGATTATTCACTATAATGAAAATTATTATTATTATTATTATCTTTATATTCACTCAGTAGCCTCATAACTTATTAGATATTCATTTTTTAGATTTATTGTTCATTAATTCTAGCACTGGTCCTCGAGCTCCCATGTCTTTATCAAATCATGATGAATAAGTTACTGGTAAGGCTGGTAACTGATGATTTCTCCGGGTGTCTAAAACTACTTTCTACCATATTTACTGCCAGTAACAAAGATGCCCGCATCATTACTCGAAACCGTTAAGCAGATGTGACGTCAATTATATTTTCTCAAGTATCCACTTTATACCCTTCCATCCAACCGAAAAAATAATGTATATATATATATATATATATATATATATATATATATATATATATATATACATGCATAATGGCAGACATGAATATATACGTATATATATAGTAGGCTATATATTTATTATATGACATTTGAACGGCTGGAGCCATTGGCGATGTCGGTAAGATATTCGATCGCGGATCAGTATGTCTGGGGTTCAAAACCTTGGCTCTCCCGTCACTTACATCGATTTCGAGTGAGGAAACTGACGTTGACATTAGCTTTTTTAACTTTAATATTATATCACACTGTAGTTTTTATCAAATCAATGAATATTGTTAACTAGGGCTTAAGGATCACATTACATTTAAATTATCAAGATAAAAGTTACACTTATAGTTTATTGCATTCTAGAATTCTACGATATTGATGTTGAAATTGTTACTTTCATTGCCTTTAATAATAAACGTATTTCAATTATTACTGAGCTATAAGAAATTCTTCGCAAAATGAGTTTTAGATCAAATTGCAAATTGAACTCTTTGAAATTTCTATTTGAAAATGTTGCACAAAATGTGCGCCTCAAATTTGCTGTTATTTCTTCGGCAGGCGTAAATATTATTTATATTCTACGGCTGTGTGCTTGGTGCCTTATTTTAAAATTTTAGTTTTGTTTCCAAAATATATTGAAGGAACAATATGAATTTCTTAACATTGAAAAATCAAAGACCAATCAAAATGACAAGTTCTATAAACAAATAATATAATGTAGGTAAGACAATTATTTATTAAGCAAAATTACTATATTAGGCATATTAGGCACTATAAGGCAGGTCTGACACTGGTCCAGAAGGTATATATTCAATGCTATATACTTGGTAAATAATGTAGACAACAATATTAAGGCGTTATTGTTAAAGGCCTTCTTGTTCGGCATTTAAGTATCCAAAGCTCTTTATTCGGTGACTTTGCATCCTGAGATTTACCTTCACTTAAAAGGACGCGTTAGGAAATGCAAGCATTTCAAGGTTAAAAAACGAAGCCAACAATGCCTACTGTCGGCCATCCGGCTTCTAATTTCCTTTTAAGTCCAGTTCCGGTTGTCGCAGTCAGTTTGTGCTCAAGCATCCTTGAAGTCATTCTGCTGGAAATACTCTGCGTGGGTCGGGTCTAAGTGGTTTGCGGTTATTTATGAAAATGCACATGTGGAGTAGAATGAGATAAAGCAAGCATGACTGGAATAGTTTCTGGAACACTGATTTTGTTTAAGCCGTATGCAAATATATTTTGTTTAAGCCAAACATATTTAATTACAAACATATTTAATCATATAGTTGATTAAATCAACTATGTAAAGCTAGTATGTATGTTAGATGATTTAAAGACTCACGCATACGTGGACTTGAAGGAAGAGGTAAGCGGAAGACAGAAAAGAGTGGAGGAGTAATATACAATGGACCTGCCAGAAGGCAGTGCACTAGGAGAGAGAGAGAGAGAGTTGACTAAATTAGGCCTACTTAATATAATTAAGTTGAAAATTTGCAAATTAGTATTAAAATGATATATGAAACTTTTGTAAAGATTATATTAAAATATATACAAATTCAGCAGCAGTTAAGCAACAAATTAAACTGACTTTGAAAAGATGTATAACTCAAACGTTTTTCAAATTTAAACTTTACAGTAATTAGGATCTGGATTAATCATTTAAATTAATAAAGAATTATTTGATATGATTTTAAATGGGCTTTTAAAGGCTCCTTTAGCTTTAGTCTACAATTTTTAAAAATCCATTCAGTAACGAAGCCCATTCTGAATTTTACCCTTTATGGCCTGCTTAACCGTAGGACCACTTCCAAAGTGTTAATAACTATCAGCCGAATTCTTTACAAAATCCAGAGTGATAGAGAGAGAGAGTGAGTGAGATAGAAAGCGAGCGAGAGAGAGCGACTAATTTCAATACTCTTACACGATGAATTATTTTCTCTCTTTCTCTCTCTCTCTCTCTTCTCTCTCTATATATCCATCTTCCCCTCATCTCTCTCTCTCTCTCTCTCTCTCTCTCTCTCTTACTCTTCTCTATCTTTATCAGTCTATTTATCTCATTTTACCTCTTTGATATTCTTTGTCTCTCACATTGCTCTTCCCCATTGTATGAGATTTCAAAAGTTTCAGAGATGGTTGAATTTCTTCGCATACGATTGCAAATTATTGGATCAAAAGATTAAAAAGGCTTTGGAAAACTAATAGCTCTGGCATTCAATACAGTCTTAGAATAGAATACATGGAGAACGTTAGCAAGAATATAATTATGAGAAGTGTCAAATATCGATTATTCGTTCAGTTGTGTTGGTAAAATTAATGACCACAATTTGAAATGTCACGTTTCTTAACTCGAGCTGACAGAGTAGAATTTAATGTTACAATGCTCAAGTATGGTCTTTATTTAGTGCAGCTGTTAATTACCGTAAACACTGCAATACCACACATACTCTACATACAAAAGTAGCGGATGATACGTATAACGGCTATACACTGTATATAGCTATTTATATAGACTCGCTGATTCTCATATGTGCGAATAGTATATACTCGTTTAATAATAAAACTTAAAAATCAAGACCCTTGCAAGCCCATTAGCGTAGTTATTAGAGTTACCATGGCACCTCTAGCAGATTCTAGCAGTGGCAGATCCAGGGGGGGCCCAGGGGGCCCGGGCCTCCCCCTTAGACCCGACGAAAAAAAATTTAAACGAGATTTTCATTGTTTCTATGGCAATTTCTAGGTGTAAATATGTTTTAAGGGCGTTAGGGGGGTTAGGGGGGGTACGAGAGAGAACTCGAACAGTCCTACTACCTGGAATTTTTAAAATATGGGCCCCTAGTGGGGCCCATATTTTAAAAAAATTTCGGGTCCACTTCCATTATTTGGGCCCCACTAAGGGCCCATATAATGAAAGGGAGCCCGAAAAATGTTGGCCGTTTCACTAGCTCTCAATTTTCACTTTAACCACTGTATAAGAGAAAAAAGAGTGTAAGTAAAAAGTGTGAACTCTGTCTCGGAGTAGTGGTGCAAACAGCCTTGGCTGGGATCGAGGGGCTTAAACCCCCACCTCCCGCTCGACTAAGTCACTTTTGTAATTGGTCCAGATCCGCTGAGTTTCGTCAGAGTTGAAAAAAATTAACCTATTCTTTTCCTAAACAAATGCAGGATTGTAGGCATTTTAGGTTTTCCTCTCACTTTAGTAGGGGTATGAATGGGGATGGGGTAAGATAAGGGGATACACTCACTCTATGAGCTGAGCGCAGTATGCTTACAAATTTTTACCCCTCCCCCCCACAGCATTTTTCACGGCTTCATAAGTCCCGAAGAAGGCGGGGCGTAAGCAAAAAATGTGTACTCTCTTCAAAAAAATTTCGGCCCCCCCCTTAAAAAATTCCATTCCTGGATCCGCCCCTGGATTCTAGATGCCTGGGAAAATAAAAACTTATCCTATGAAATAGCAATAACAGTAACCCTGCCGGAGATATGAACTTATATATGACTGCAGTCACTTTCTGCAGCTCAACGCTCCAGATGCTTCCCGTATTGAAAATAATAGCAATGGTCATCGGAACCACTACAAAATCGTAGCAAGGAAACCTTTGCAATTATGTTAGAGTTGTAATTAAGGGCTAGTTTAGAAACGTCGGTGGTTCTTAGAAATAATATTTAAAATGAGTATTTTGAAATTTTTGAAGACCTGTTAAGTATTCCTTTTCTTGTATATCATTTGTAACTATTAGTCTATTAATACCGCGTTTCTAAGCTTTTACGAAAATAACATTTTATATATATATGAACTTGGAAGGTACCTTACTACATCTGCACATTAAATTAAGGTACTCTCTAAATGCCAATGTAAATGCCCTTTCAAAATTTCTGGCTATTGCATTTTGATTATAGAATAAATTTAATTGATTTGTCGAGTTTTGGAATGATTTCATTGACATCGAACATTTTTATCAACACTATTAAATGATTTTATGTATCTAATAAAATCACATGTTATGAATATTATTAAGATACATGTAGTATTGTACTGTCATCAATGTCATGGAATGATATTGGTCGACAACGGTTGCTCTTACAATCCTGTTTTACTGCTATGCATATTCTTGCGTCTAACAGAATCGTAGATAAATATTTTGGTTTAGTCAATCTCTATTGATCGATCGATTGAGTCATTATCAATCAATCCATTCATCCATCCATCCATCAATCTATCAATAAATCAATAAATGATTCCATCGATTCCCAGCAGGACCCTGTCTGATATTATCCCTTATGATACAGAGCAGATGTTGAACTTAGCAGCTTTTATCTCTCAACATTAATCAAACATTAAAATATATAAATCATTTAATTAATCACTTATTAAATTAACCAATGAGGATTTAGCGTCCGGTTCTTCAGCTGTAAACCATGTCAGGTACGTCATGAATCTCTTTAATTTACAGATTTTGCACACTTCTACAGTAGTTGAATTTCGGTCAGTCAACCGTGATGATAGGATCAGATGGTAATCATCAATCGGACTGATCGAGACTCTGTCGTCCCAATCCAGAGAAAGAACTCGTTACAGTAATTTAAGCTCCAAGATTTCTCCTTCAAACTCAACTGGTATTGCAACTGCTTAAATCACGAAATCGAATTATGCTTGTACTGAGTAATTGAATCAGATATTAACATTCGCCTGCAAAATTTTTGGTTAGGACAAATCGATGCCTGTGATATTAAGACTTTTGAAATTTTCTTAGTTTTCTTTAGATTTTTGCTTTTTAATTAAGGTGTTTTGTAATAGTTGAGGAGCATCTCTTTATTTTTCTCTCTTTCTCTCTCTCTCTCTCTTTCTTTCTCTCTTTCTCTCTCTCTCTTTCTCCCTCCCTCCCTCTCTGTCTCTTGTTCTCTATATTATTTCATTATACTTCAGGTCGTTGGATTTTTAAAAACTAGTTACCTTCTTGTAATACTTTTCAATTAAACCTATGATTCTTCGTTACTTCTTCATTATTTTCTCATCGAGTTTTCATCTTATTCTATTTTTTCAAAATTTTCCTATAGACTGATTTCCTTAAATGCTTACTCTAGAAACTCTTAACTAGAAACAATGATAACTAATTCAAATGAGGTGTAGACTTTACTGTTCTACTCAACAGTACTGAATTTTTCTAAAGTTAGTTATTGATTATATTAGTAGTAATATTTCAAAATAAAATGTTGTTTAAAACTATTTTTCGTTTGCTGCATTTCTTTGAAGTAACATATATTTTAGAATTTGGCCTGATTTACCTAATCTATGTAGGCCTACAGTAATTTTGATTTCATATCCATCTACTTCATGAATTGATTTTCAATATCAAAAGAGCTTCGCTTAAATCAAATGTAATATAGTAAATAGGTAATATATAATATTGCAAATGCTAATAAATAATGGTAAATGTATAATCAGGGCACTTGTTAGTGCTTTCGTTGCCTTTGTGTCCTTTTTCACTTTATCTTCTTGTATTTCTGGATACGATTTTACCGAAATCAAATTAACGTGATAAAATTCAATAAAATGCACATAATTAATAATAATTATTATAATAATTATTATAATTATTATAATTATAATAATTATAATAATTATATTATTAATTAATGATAATGAATATAAATAATGGACATGTATATGTATTGCTTCCTGTTCATCGCAATCAGGCAATGTCAGATTGGCCTATGTCACTTTACATTGTCGCTGTAACTGACTCCAACAAAACATTAGGCTTAATTTTTCTAAAATTAGACTAAAATTATCCAGAACTTTTCATATGTCGTTATTGCACGTGATATATTTCACTAAGTAGGATAAGTTTACATGTCCATGGGTTACTAAGAAATTAACCTACATGTAGAATTAATTTCTAGATCATTCAGAATTGAAAAAAGCTGTTGTAACTTATTTCAAACTCTACTCATGAAGCTCATGTTTATCATATTTTTCATAATGTTTCAATTCGACCAATTCCAACCTTCCCAAAACTATATTTTTTACAGTCAATATGTATCCGACCGTTCATTGTTCGTTTTGTTGACTGGATATGATTGCATACAGCAGAGTCATTCACTCCTGTTGTGTCTGAATATCTCCGGAAGTCCAATTTTGTCGTCAGTGGTGTTGCTCTGATTAAATAATACCATGGCAGTGTATCGTAAATAATATACGTTTTAGAGAAAGTAAACTGAATGGGCAACCTTGTGAGAGAATAAACATTTTTGTTAAACGTTTGGCACTTAAATAACCAGAACATCACTTAAATCATTCATGATTCTGGTTCATCAACTTTGGCAGTTTGCGATGGACTGGGCATAGAAATAGACATTACGAATTTGGACTAACGAAGTCAACAATAAGTCCTATTTTGGACTGGAGCCAGTGGCGATGTCGGTAAGATATTCAACCGCGAATCAATACGTGCGGAGTTCAAATCCTGGGCTCTCCCGTCACTGATATCGCTTTCGAGTGAGGAAACTGACGTTAACAGTAGCTTTACCAGTTTAAGTTAATAGATGATTCACATTTTCTCACGACCTTCCTTTTTTGTATTTTTTTTAATTCAAGCCTTTTGAGTGGATGAAGACTGTTATATAGTGCGTGAGGCTGTGCGTGCTACCATCATAGAAACACTCATCAAATGGCAGTGCTGCCATTATAGAAACACTCATTTTATCAAACGGCGATCGTTTGAGGGGTCATCATGCATCAAACCTCTCCAGGACTTCCACGAAGCCAAAGAAGTGAAAGAAACTTCCAGGGCTTTCACGCCATATCAGACCTCAGGCGAAATTGCTTCGCTAATTCAATCTTTGATTTAACAGTAGTTTTCCTGAAAATAGACTGCACGACATTAAAAAATATTTAAAATGGCGATCCATCGTTATAATTCATACTGTATTCTTCCTGGAAAATTATGGTTGCAGGTGCACAGGGGTTTTTTCAACGACGCCTTTTAAAAAATCTCTTTAATTTTTTGTGAACAAGGTCGAATCGTTACCCATTAGACTACACTAATACTAACGAATTTTTGTAAGAGATTTATACGCTTATTAGTCTCGTTTTTTCACCAACAAGTCGCTATTAAAGGCATCCTCATTACAGTCTGTAGGCTTAAATAACAAAATTAAAAATGTCTGCACTACAACTGAGACAAACACAGTCAGTTGAATCTAAATATGAATCGCCATTGCAGTATAGAAAAATTTCAATTTTAAAACTCATTTACGAATTTTAAATTTGATAACATTTAATATTTAATTAGTTTAACTGAAAAAAATTTTTGCCTTGCGATGATAAGTTTCATTGCGCAGATGCATTACGCTGCTCGGTACACAATGCACCAATTAATCAACATACAAAATGATCCGACCCTTTCTCTGATGAGAAAACTTGTTTAACATGTTTTAGTTATCAAGAAAACTAAAAGCATCGAGCAGGACTTCGGAATACTTTTGAAATGAAGATACTTCTAAAACAATAAATTTGTTGGCTACCAATTCTCCGTTAAATTCGACAAAACAATTTCTCAAAATATTCCCAATTGCAAAAATAAAGAATCTTAGTAAGCATCTGTTATTATAACCTACTCAAATCATATAGCATGAATTCAATGCTCAAGTTTTGAACGCTAAGAAATGCAAGATGCACGTTTCATAGACGAAAGTGTTATTGAATCGATTACATGCTTGTCGTTGAGAGTTTAATGAGCCAGATGATGTACGCAGAATCAGCTTTTTGCTGTGCCTCGAGACTGCCAGTTTGCAATGCTCTCTCTCTCTCTCTCTCTCTCTCTCTCTATATATATATATATATATATATATATATATATATATGTATATATATATATATATATATATATATATATATATATATATATATCTCCCTATTCTCGGAAGTAGAGTTTTAATGGGACCAGTCGGCAATTGGAAATTGTATTTCTTACTTTGTTGATTTCTTACAATTTGAATAAACAATAAATTTTGAAAAAAGAGTAATCTGCATTATTATCTTATAGTTCTAATTACGGCAATATCAATGCAAGTTAAAGTTGCCTTTTTAAATTAACGTTACTATTCCTCGAAATATCAGCAGGAGCTTCAAAGTAATTTTTTTGGCAAACAGAATAAAGTTCAATTAAACTAGAATATATATATATATATATATATATATATATATATATATACATACATACATGTGTGTATATATATATATATATATATATATATATATATATATATATATATATATATATAGAGAGAGAGAGAGAGAGAGAGAGAGAGAGAGAGAGAGAGAAAGAGATAGATATATTTAAACTACACTAATATATAAGTAGATACATGCATATAATACGTTGTAGCTGCATCTAAGCGCAATACATTTTTTACATGTATCCAAGTACTGTTACATCGTATAGATGGACAAATGGATGATGGATACAAAAGGTTCGCTATTGTTGATAAGGTTAGACGTCTACAGTCCTCACTGATCAAATTATCCAATTTTCGCCTCTAAGCAAACCAACCAGAACTTACAAGATGAATAACATTTCATGACATTATTTTCACGTCAAATTCTGAACGCATAGATTACGGGTGCATATATTTTTCTATTGAGCTGGTAGCACTATCGGTTAAGTGTCGATTGGAGTTCAGTAGGTGGGAATTTAAATTCAAGACTTTCCATGTCACTGGTGTTATTGCAGGTAACCGAAGTTACGTTGCAACATTTTGCTTTTTATTTATGGTCATATTTTTATCTGAACCAGTGGCAGCTTCAATAAGGTCTCTGTCAACTGATCGGTATGCTTGTAGTTCAAATCCTGGACTCACTCGTCACTGATGACCCTCTCGAGAGATGAAACAGACGCTAACATCAGTTCTTGTGGCTTGAGTTCATTTAATTCGCTTCGAGTCAACTTACGTCAAGATAAATTATCGAAAATTATAAACTTAAAATATATGGAAGATCAAATTTAATTACAATATAATGTGAGTCCTTCTAAAATTCTAACTTAATTTTTGAAACATTTTAGTATTTAAAAAGTCAAAACCCACCAGTTAGTCTACCAGGCCATGGAAAATGGTAGAGTGTAGTTAGACGACGAAATGGACAACAAATTATTTTAAAGACGCGAATTGATTTGTTTACTAGTCACTCATATTACTATGATAGATGAAACTTACGTTAACATTACTTTACGTTAACATCGGTTGTTCTGATTGAAGTTCGTTTGATTCGCCGAGAGCCAACTTATTAATCAAACAACTTCACAAATATATGGAAAATCAAATTTAAAGCTTTCAGATTTCTCGAATAGTCTAACACCGACTTAAAGTAGAATAAGGACATGAACAGCTTTTAAAAACTTTACCACCAAATTTATTATAGTTTAAAATTAAACTTCGAAGAATATTCGAGCGATTATTCTTAGACGTTCGTTTAAAAACTATAATAGATTTAAATAAAATCGCACTAAATATAAATGTTCATATTCCTACCTAGTACCAGACCGAGGACATCTGACAGCGCCAGACTGAACAGGTAGTAGTTGGTGGCTGTGTGGAGGTTTGAGTTCCTGGCGATCACGAGGCAGGTGGCGAGGTTGCCGGTGATGCCAGTTACGAGCACGACGAGGTAGACGACGGTGAGGACCAAGGACTCTGAACGGCTTCTGTGCTGGGAGCCAAGGCCGATGCGAAGGTAACTCTCCTCGTCGAATAAACCTCCTTCCAGTGTGGGAACGATGTTCGATAACGCTGACGTTATATTTAAGTTAACTGACGGCGGTTGTTTAACTAATGTGTCCATTGTCTGCCAGTTTTATTTTAGCAGCAGGAGATGCATTGTAATTTGATGGACGTGGTATTAATGAAGATTTGAATAAATTTAATTTTTACAAGTTTATGTACTGCCTTGAAAAAAATGCACAATTTAATCCAATTCTTACTAAGACATATGTAATCTTTATTTCACCATTAATTGGTAGACACAGATATACATGTAGTAGGTATAGTTTATAAAATACTTGCAGTGGTTGTTTACAGGTTGACTAGAGTCAATTAATGTCATCAGTCTGTTGAGCGTGTTGACAAACTTATTATGAAGCAGTTTTATCAATTATTCTTATCATATTTATCTGCTCTATATAATTGCATTTTGAAGAATAAACTTAATTGAACTCTAGCTCTGCTAAAGTCGTAATTTTACTCGTTATTATTCTAATTAAAAATTTCACATTCAGCAGAAAAGTGTAGTAATAATTATGTCATGTAGCTCTAATAGGTATGCCAACTGTAGAGCAAAATTTTCTATTGTCAGCACGATTTTAGATATTCAAATTACATAATACTGTACGAATAATCATAATAATCTTACCCTCTTATTATGCGGTAATGCTGATTACTCCTTTCAAATAAATGAACCCGCTTCAAACTAGAATAGGATAATGACCTATAGCCTAATACTGATTTACTTGTTTCAGGTAATTTAAGAATTAAAGGAATTGTTTAAATTAAGAAATGTTTCGATTAATTAAATCTTTTTACTCAACGGCCGGACACTATCTACACGTCATTATAATATACTCTGTGATCCAACGGGCATAGCGCAAAAATTCCCAACCGTCTGTTCAGAACTCTAATTTTACGCTAAATTTGAGCCAGAGAGAAATCCGTTTTGATCGATTGATCTCATTTCCTTAACTTTAATCAGATACCGAGTTAAATCTTGACTCGATGTACTTAAGAAGCGCAAGTGAAATATTTGTTAATAAGCCGTCTAATTATCTGTAATTCAGTCAAGTGAGAGGTCATTGAACTGTAAAATGTAATCAAAATCTGCACAGGCTTGGTGGTATTAGAACTTTGACTTATTTGAGCAAATGTTTCTTTTTTCTAAAGTTTGGACTCTCTAGGGATATTTCAAGAAGATCCGGGTAGGTAACTGTAGTATGAAAATTATAGTCTGCTTTCGAGAGATGAAACTGGCGTTAACACTGGCATTGCAGCTCTAAGGTAGGACATCCTATAAAAGATATGATATTGTCAACTGTAATATTTATTTGTCTGTCTGAGCTACGTAAAAGTGGTAATTATACAGAATGATTACGATTTGAATTATTATCCTTTTAATAAATTTATTTCTTCACATTATAAAAAATGACTAAGCCAATCATTAAAGTAATGCTGTTTAATGAATACTTTTAAAGTCACTACATCGTAATATATAAATCCTTGTATCACCAATGCACTTTATGCTCTGTATTTAACTGCTGCGTGTTGTTGCAATACGTAGCCGCAATAAAAGTGATTAAATATCTGTGACAATGATAGCTCTAGTGAATGAATTCGCCTTGAGGAAAATCTATAGACGTTCGACTAAGGCGTTAAGCACTTTATACACGACTAATTTACTTCAACATACTAATCACAGAAAATATCAGAATTAAAACAAAATAGTTTTAGCATGTAAAAAATTATTCTAATTTAAATAAGAATATATCCGCTTTTCTTATTCATGTAAGACCTTTTTTCTTTTTACTGAATTAAGCAGCTAACAGCAGCAAACATATAGCTTGTATAGCTAATGTTAAAGTCAGTTTCCTCACTCGAAAGCGATGTCAGAATCAAAGAAAGCAAAAGCAAAGCTGAAGCAACATGCAATTTCTTCAGTATTAACTTATATGTAAAATGCTAGCAACCAATTAGCATGAAAATTACTATTAAAACCGGTCTTAAAGTATTAAAAATCATAACAATTTTATCGTATCGCAAAGTAGCCTTCATATTGTTTTTTGGCGAAAATTCTACCAATGCTAAAGTCTATAATCATACTCATCGCACTTTGCTTAGAGTCTACATGTAGTTCGGTTATGCTCACGAGAGCTTCAGTTGTCGATCGCCGTTGAAAACTTAACTGATGCAAGTAATATGTGAAGCCCCATTCATCAGCGAGCGAGAAATGAGTAGAGGAATCATTCAAAGACCTAGTGTTAAAATCCTTGTATGGAATGTCTTAATCATCATCGATCATCATCATGATAAATTATTAATCACGACAATCTATGTTTGTAGCGATAAACAATTATTGACGGTTAATTCATCTACAATATAGCGATGAGTTTAAATCATGGTTGTTAAACAGAATGACTGCGCAGCTTTATTGTCTATTTTGGACTTAACGTTTTAAATGTTTCACCGAATTTTGCATCCGGAAGTTTTATTTTATCGCTGAATCAAAACGCAGCTTATATTATTCCTCAACCTTTCGGTTCGTATCGTTGAATTAACTAACATTTTATTTTTACGCTTTTATGGTATGATAAAATTATCATTACATGGTTAGTTCAACAAATTCTGTGTCGAATTGGAGTTCCATCCGTTTCTTCACGGATGGAACTCCATTTTGAATTTTAATAGTAATAATAGACTGCCACGGTTAAGGTTAGCAATATACTCTAGTCAAATTAAAACGCATGATGCAATCTAACAATTTGCTATTAAAATTGTAAATTATTGGGCAGATAGTTTTTAAATGATCCATTAACCGGTCCCTTGAAATCCGAGATTATAAGCCGCTTAGTTTGTCTAGAAAAACTCTTCAAAAAGAGATTCAATGAACCTCAGGATAGATATTTTAAAATTGATGAAGTTAGCTGGAGATATAAACAGAAAAAAATGGGCCAACTATGGATAGCAATCAACAACTACTCTTATGAATGTATGAACAATAATCAAAACTATTAGAAAACGTTATTGTTATCGCTTCGTGCACCGAGATATTATTTTAGAAAGACATATATTTCTTCTTCACATCGTAATCGCTATAGAATGTAGACCCAACGTTAGCGATGAACCTAATTGAGATGATTCACATCATGGAAGCTTTAATCTTTGTAGCAAGCAATTACTAATGTGCGAATATAGCTGCAATTAAATAAATATAAAATTGCTATGGTATATCTGTACCGTGTAAACAATAATTACATGTATAATTTGTAAGCTTCCATCCAACTTAAAATCTTTAAGCATTTTGGTAGGCCTTATATTTCTTTCGTATATGAGTGGAATTACGACAGCACTTGAATTACACGTATTTTTGTAAAATTATGAATTAAACATAGAATACACTGAATTTACTACACTGAATTTACTACACTGAATTTGCTACCAAAGGTGATATCATTTTACATATGATTCTATCAAAGTTTTTATTAATTGTAATGCTGCATATTTTAATAATTAATAATTTTTCTTTTAATACCCAATACTAGTCCAGCCAATGTTGGAGAATTTACTACCTAATCAACTCATCAGTGAATCAAACCCTCTAGTGTTCAATTCCTCTCTGGGTCTGTCACAGTGTCACGACTGCCGCACTGCTCAACGAGATATTTGATATTTTAACTACATTCAATGTTTATCGGTGAGCTACCGAGGGAAAGCCTTCACTATTCAGTTTGTTAGCATTTTAAAAATACACTATCCTCGTTATGCATGCCTTATCCTTACTTGCCGTTTCCAAACATGCAACTTTACTTGACTTTTCCATTACACCCTATTCCCAGTCACATAACGTAGCATGGACCTGACAACCTATAGCGCCGCCGGCGCCTATGCTCCCCCAAGTTTCACACCCATGGCTCCAGGTCCTATCAATGCTCCCCCAAGTTGGGGGTGCATTGATTATTATAATGCCGAAATCAGATTTCTACTGGCTTTCTTTCTGAGTTAATTAACTCATAGAGGTATGAGGGAATCTGTTAATAGTCGTTATATTGACGAATAGATAACAGAAACTTACTGATCTGATCTTTAGATGGTCACACCTACCGCACACATCGTTCTATGAGACATTAACTCGCTTCAATTAACAGATGTCTTTCCTTGCAACGATTTCATAACATTTTTATGAGTCTTAGTGCAGGCACGGATACAACATTTCCCACCTGCCCTAACGCGAAAAATGTTTAAGGGAAAGATTCTGGTAATCATCCATTTTGCGTCAGTTAAAGAACTAATTGTTCATGAAAGTAAAAACTTGTATTACAAAATATTTAAAAATCAACAAAGGAATCCAAAATGAATTGGAATATGTGTCTATTATGTTTTGAGCCAACATTCCGTATACGTTCTCTTATCCATCAGGTGGAAGTGTAGGGGCTCAGTTTTAAATGAAAAGATACACAGTATAGGGCCTAGGCCTACTAGTATGGTAAACAATTAAGCCACCACCGGCCCTCTTTTCCATTTGCTGTGTTTGATATTCATAATTTCTTTAATGTTTACATTCGAATTTTATTAAGCTATAGTCAAATTTTTATTAATAAAAGTAATTTTGTTTTAAATTTTGCGGAATGTGAATTTTGTGGATTTGTTTTCATGCATGTGTTAAGAATAATTATGTCTTTGACTATTTCATTGTTATTACTTCCTTTTTTCATTTATTTTTTATTTAAATAATTAAATGGGCTAAAATTATTTTTAAAGTAGTTCAGTACAAGAGGCAGATTGAAGTCTTTTGGATTCTCTTCCTATAGGATTGTCGATCAGATAATAACTCTTGGACTAATGAATTTATAATTGGCTAATTAAACTACATGTACGTACTACGTAGTATTGCAGTGTTTAGTTATCGTTTAGCTAATATCAATGCTTAATAGTGATAGTACTACAGTGCTGATATTGTCCATTATTATTATTATATTCGTTTATTACATGAAATCTGACATACCGCAGAAAACGTACACACACAAATGGCAATATAGAAAGTAATAAACATAAGCAGACATTGTCTAAAAAAAATTAATAAGAGTCTTTATATAACATTCTAATTATAAAGTTTTTATCCATCAAAGGTGTGCGCTTAGATGGTAGAGAAAGGGTGAGCCCTCTCCCTGAGCTTAAAGTTAACATTATCTTTAAGCGGCGGAAGAAGCCGGTGCAGGACATGCTGTTTGTGACTGATGATAGCGTTAAACAATTTCTCATCTGCATCGGCAGCGATATCCGCAAAAGATCGTACTCCATCATAGAAGTTACATCTTTTAGCCTTCCTGAGGAAGGCTTCAAGGCGTTCACTCTCGGAGGAACCAACATAACCCCACCAAAATTGCGATGCATATGTTAATTTGGAGAGTACAATAGATTTAAAGACAGTGACAATTAGGTCAGAATTAAGACCTTTGATTTTAGAGTGCTAATGGCAAAAAGATTAGAAGAGCAGCTGCTAATTATATCGTCCACGTGGACAGAAAAAGTTGGATTGCAGTGTAACACCTAAGCACTTCAAGGTGTTCAGTCTGACAATTCCAGCTAGGAGGGGTGGTACAGAACTTGCTAGAAATCTAGATCGCGGAGGATGGAAAAGAAGTTCACGGGATTTCGACTTATTCAACTGTAGATTGTTTTTACTGGACCACAAGTCAATGTTAACAAGTTCATCGTCAGTGGTATAAAGATACTGAGATGGGATAATGAGGTATTTATCATCAGCGAACTTAATAATGTCATTATAAGAGTGGATAGGTCTTAAATCCGAAGCAGTAATGGAATATGAAGCTGGACCAATAGCTGAACCTTGTACAACACTAACTGAAATATTTGCAGTAGAGAATACATTGCCATCAAATTTAGTACAATGTTGACGGCCAGTAAAGAAACTAACAAGCCAATTATGGATGCAAGATGGTATGTCCAGATCAGCAAACTTTTCAATAACAGTTGAATATCTGATCCGATCAAAAGCTTTGCTAAAATCTAGAACAATGACTCTGACAAAGGTACTACTTGACAACATTTGTGAGATACTCTGATAGAGTGCTATCAGGGCACCTGTGGTAAATCCGATTGGCCTGAAGGCGAACTGGTCATATTAACAAAGTGTAGCAGTAGGACTTAATAGAACAGGATAAATGTAAGTTGAAATGATGACTCTCTCAAAAAGTCTGAAAGAACAGGGGTGATGGAGATAGGACGAAAATCGGACAGTGTAGAGGGTTTAGAAACTTTAGACAAAGGTATTATACAAGAAGTTTTCCACTGATTAGGGACAACAGACTGTGCCATGGAAGCATTTAAAAGTGTTGTTAGAGGTTGACAGAATACAGGAGCAGACAACCTGAGAAACCAGGCAGTTAGACCATCCAAACCAGTAGCGGTTGACTTCAGGTTGTTCAATATATTAAAAACTTGAAATTCAGAAAGTGGTTTAAAATCGGCCTTAGAATTGGTACTTTTTGAAGAGAGGCGCAGAATATTTAGGGTCAGCTGATATATTAGCATAATGATCGTTAAGGGAGTCAGCAGTGATGTTACCAGGAACTAGATGCTTAGATTTTTTCCCTAAACATTGCTTTACCATTTGCCAAAGTTCAACCGTTGATGAATCTGTATTGAGAAGCGATAGCTGCTTACAATTAGCTTTAGCAATAAGATTACCAATTTTTTTAGCAAGAGAGTTTGCCTTTTCAATCTTTCCAGAGCGCGTCAGAGCATTCTTGCGTCGTAAGAAACTCTTGATTTCTGGCGATACAAAGCTAGGGTCATTAGAGGTTAATGTCTTTGGAGGAAAGAAATCATCTTGCAGCTTCCGAGCAATCAAATAAAACTCATCAAACATGTCTTGCAGATCCAAGTCAGACATGTCTTTGAAGACATCATTGTTAGATAAGTAGTTAAGATAACAAGCATTAAGAGAAGGAGATTTCGGGCGAAAAGTAACCTTATGCTTTCTTTTAGTAGTACATAAAATTTGAGCACCAGAATAAGCTACAATAGCACTGTGGTCGCTAGTTACTGTAGAGTTAATGACCTTAATGTTATCAAAAAGATCGTCAATTGAAAGAATATGGTCTAGTTGATTTTGACCTCTAGTAGGTTCTTTGGTTAAATCAGCCAGACCCGTAATATGCCAAATTAAATTAGAATTCAACTGGTAGAATTCATGATGACAATAGCATACGTATTTTTGGACTTCATACATGTACTAGTAGAAATACTATAACATAGGTAATTGATAGTCAAGATATTCAATGAAGGTTGATTCTTAAGTTGGAATCAGTCATCCCTTTACTTATAAAGCCCTGTGAAATGTGAAGGCGGCAGAGCGTTAGATACAATAAATAGCTAACATGTGTACAGTATAACATATGCCGTCAGACATCAATGTGACTGTAGATGGGTTACAGTCACATTTATGGGCTTCATTCAACCAAATTCCGATGTACCTACAGACTACTCTGACACTTTATCCTTCCTCATTTCGGCATTATCAGTTAACATGCAGGTATATGATACTATAGTATTCAACGGATTATATAGCGTCGTTTCAGACCAAGAGGCTGAGAGTGTAAAGTGTTGTCTCAAGTGTTGGATTAAATTAGATTAAATTAAAATTAGAAAGGATAACAATTAAATTGGATTGGATTAAAATTCCGGTTTGAAATTAAGTTTGCATTTACACTTTTAATATTTACAATTTTACTTAGTGCGTACTATTATAATGTTAGCTTTATATCGAAGTAAGTGATCATTTAAAGTACTCCAATCTTTGGAGTGTCAGTTGATCGGTTGCAAACACATGCAGTTCAGGTAGGCCTATTCATAAAATGTTCCAATTACTATAGAATGGCAAGGTTAATTTGCGGGATTTCAAATAATATTATATATATATATATATATATATATATATATATATATATATATATATATATATATATATATATACATGTATACCATTTATATATATTTACAGTTTCTATGCATCTTCCCGATAATTAATGCTCCCCCAACTTACAAACACTTGCCAGGGCTCTGTAACGTAGCATTTATATTTCTTGCTTTTTCCAATACTTGCTATTTCAGCTCCCCCCCATTGAATACTATGCAGTATTTCAAATCAAAGCTGCTGTTTACTATTTATTTTTTTATATTATTTATTGATTGATTGATTTTTACTATTTACTTTCTGAATTCATCGACTGCGTCTTCGGGGAGTAGTTAAATCCTGTCTCATTGAATATAAATCTTCAACAAGACAATGCTACCATGATCTGAAACCTCTTCTGCTTTGATATATAAATTTTCTTCTCAAGGGTATCAGTGCAACGCCCTCTATGTAAATCAGATATTCGTTGGAGTCGTTAACAATGCAGCTGCTAATGCTTTGAAATCTTATATATGCGATAACTGTAGAGGTCGCAAGCTAATTGTATCACGGAGCTTGAAATTGCCACGTAAAGTGAATTCTGCTGTGAATGAAAATAAAAGGATACGAATGAATAAGAATAAGTTTAGAACGATTAGAATAAGTTTGGTGTATTTTACAGATAAATAGAAAAACCTCATTTAAACAAAAACATATTAACTATTAAAATAGTGAATACTAAGCAGCATTATGAGAAGTCAATTAAATAGTTTTATTCAGCCATATCTTTAGGAATAGTGTTATTGTAGCATGCACAGGAGGAACACCCCTTTAATCAATCAGTCGATCTTATCCTAAACACTGTGCTTTGACCTTAATAAAATCCTCTGATAAAAATTTCGTACAGCTTTGATGTACAATTGTTTCAAATCAGAGTTCTCTTGGATCGAGCTTGACCGCCTCTTACCGTCTTACGATACGCTTAGAATAAATTTGGTCTATTTTACAGTTACTTTCAAAATCGTCAGTTATGGAGTATTGGACCATGATTATTTCGCATAAATTCTTGTTCATGCCTTTTATGTCCTCAAGGCTGGATTACTGTAACAGCCTGCTCTTAAGTTGCAATAAAACTGTAATCGATATTTAAATAGTAAATACTAATAAATAAATAGTAAATAATAATAATAATTAATAATAATAGTACATACTAATAGACTGAAAAGAATTCAGAATGCAATTGCAAGATCAGTTCTTCTTGCTAAGCGCTCTGATTCTGCCTCACCTTTGCTACAACAACTTCATTGGCTTAAATTTCCAGAACGCATCGAATTCAAATCCTACTTGATCACGTTCAACTGTCTGACTAACTCAGCCCCGTCATATCTTTCTGACACTGCATACCACTAAGTGCTTGTTCGGAAAGGAAACATCTGCGATCTATTGACTCAGGAAAAGTCGCTGTTCCTAAATGCCGAACAATTTCTTATAGTTACAAGTCTCTTCCTGTAGCAGGTCCCAAATTGTGGAATGAATTTCCACATTTTATACGACATTCTGATAAACCTGATAGCTTTAAAAATAATCTTAAAACGCATCATTTTGCAAGATGCAGATGAGAAATTGTTTAACGCTATCATCAGTAACAAACAGCATGTCCTGCACCGGCTTCTTCCGCCGCTTAAAGATAATGTTAACTTTAAGCTCAAGGAAAGGGCTCACCCTTTTTCTTTGCCATCTAAGCGCACACCTTTGATGGATAAGAACTTTATAATTAGAGTGCTATATAAAGACTCTTAAGTTTTTTTAAACAATGTCTGCTTATGTTTATTACTTTCTATATTGCCATTTGTGTGTGTACGTTTTCTGCGGTATCTGGGAGATTTCATGTAGTAAACGAATATAATATATAAGATTCATCTTGTAAATTCTACTCGCTGATAACTTTTAATGTATCTCAGATTTTGACATTTAAGCTATGATATGATAAAAATATATGGTAAAATAGCTAAGCTAATATTAGCGCAGTTTCCTTACTCGATGTTATTGATGGGCGAGCCCAGGATTTGAACCCCGCTCATACTGATCCGCGATCAAATATCTTACTGACATTGCCACTGGTTCAAGCCAATACCACGATACCGTAGTGCTTGTTATTATGTGTATTTTATTGTATATTGCTTGTTTTGCTGAAAGTAATTAGTATAAAGTATGGAGATGCCTTTGCATGATATTATACATTAGATATTAAACGTTACAGTGACTTGAACACAGTACGGTCATTGTCGCTTTTTCTCTGGTGGTGTCACTATCAGAGTGTTGACAGTCAAAGCTTCATCTATTTGAACTTTCTGAACTAAATAGAATACATATTACAGAAACACATGGAAATAAGATTTAAACAGTTTTATTGTTCAGGAAAGAAAGCTTTAACTTTACCTGTACTATTAATTGACATCTTTAAACGTTGATATTAAATGAAATAATTTGTTACAAATGACAGAAAATGAAACAGTGCAACAACATAACAACAATTATAGTGCTACTTTTGTCCATGACAACATAATGCAGCAACGTGCTCGAAAAGTCAGAGAATTTTGAATGAAGAAGAAATACTAATTTAATTATGCAACAAGAAAATTGCAAATTGTTGGTGGCATTTATAAAACGTTGCTAAATATGATTACTGTCAAAATAATCGTATCTCGAAGACGTTAAGCTGTAGATGCCGCAGCACTAAAGCGTTCTGCATGAACCAGTAAACAAAATAGCAATGAAATCGAATAGATCAACTCCTCAATTGGTAAAGAGCTCTTCTGGAGCACAAATGCAGACAGCTACTAGAAATATATGCCTTAAATTCTAGTGGTTTGGTGTAACTCTAAACGAGAGATTAGACTAGAAGGAATTATGGAAATTAAGGCAGGGGTATTAAACATCTAAGAAATCAATGGAAGCGAAAAAAACTACGTAATAATTGGGACACCACTTAAATATTACAGAGCTATAGAAAATTTAACATTACAGAGCTAATTAGAGAAGCATGTATTGCACATGTATACAATAGACTTTCTAACAATCAATCTTTTTATTTCAAGCTCGAATCAATCTCTATAATTCAAAGGAGCTGTTCATTAGCTGACGTCAGAAACGAGCTAATGAGAAATCATGCAGGACTCTCTACTCGGAGTGTTTAAAGAATCTTAATTACTAGTACTTATTTCCTGTGGTGGTCAGCTAGATAGAGCATCTTGTGCCCTCTCTAATGGCTACAGTATTGAATGAATTAAGTATTGGGTTTTGATTTTATTGACTGATATGATCTAAAATGCTTGATATATTTACATGTATATTCACTAATATGATGTTGACATGATGTTTCTTTATGATGCGATTTCTCGATGAACCGCCAGTCCAAGGTATATATTTGTAGTAGAGGTTAATATTTTCAATTCATGATATTTAATTAGGAAATTTAGTCGTAATAAAGAAAACAGCTACACAACTTAACTCCTCTTTCAACACCGCGAAATAGCATGTGCAATTTTAGTGAAATGATTATCAATCATGTCACTAAAATTGCATGACGTCCCTGACATCATCCCTGGATGAGGAAACGGACGTTGAACCTTTATTACTATTATTATCAATGAAGATATCCATTACATTTATTACCGCATGTTGATAGCGTTAAGCAGTTTATAGTAAGTTTTCCATGTTACCAGTCCTCTGAATATCCACGATTTTAATATCTAATAAGCTAGTCAACAAATCAAACTATAAATCTCCAATGCATCCATTTAAAGCATCATACTTTGCATTATGCTCTACATAACAGAATATACTAAATTAGTAGATGTTCTAAGAAAAAAGAATAGAAGATGCAAAGAGGATAAATTAGATCAGGTAAGAGTGGTATTTGAACCTCTGCCTATCAGTCAAGGCTTCTTCCAATCTTATTTTTCATTGAGCAAAGGGTAATGTGAATAATTAGTTTAAAGCAAACAATGCGACAGAAAATGAGAAACCTGCTCTGCAACTACGTAATACATTTCCTAATACGAAGGTAATAATGCTGACGGCTAAAAACGCAGAAGATTTATGAGAGTCTAGCTAGCTTTCATGGTCATACTATATTTAGAAGTTCCGGTAATTGTGCAATACTGTACACAGAGTCTCTACAGTTGGTTGATTTAGTTCATATCAAAGGTGAAGTGTAGCTAATTGAACCTTCTAGATGAGAAATGCGCCCTAGATATCTGGGTTCGAATCTTCGGTGCATATAGAGCGCTGTTTTCTTTCGAGGACTGTTTTAGTGCAGTTTTTCAGCTTTACACGACTCTAGATGTTTTCCTTCTGTCCATTCTCGTTTCTATTCTCTTTATGACTTTACGGAACTCTGCTGTGTTAGGACTCCTCCAGATTGGATTAAACACATACTGTGCTTGTCGTGAGAGGCAGCTAAGCAAAAAACTGAATAAAACACTGCGAAACTACCTCAGTAGCGATATTTTCCAGTTAAATGTTTTGTGTTATTTTGTTTGAGAATACATCGTAAGAGCATAGCTTTTGATACGAATCAATATTTTGGTTAAGAGAGGCGTCATATATGTACGTGAAATTTGAAAATTGGCAAGGATTCACGAATGGTACCTGCCATTTCGCAGAACTGTAAATAAAGATTAAGTTAAGCCTATGTTTTATTGATTTTCTCAAACTTAAATCTGTACAATTTGTATCAGAGTTGTCAAAGATGTTAAAATAATAAAATCCTTGACAACACTGATACAAATTGCACAGATTCTCTTTTATGCTAAGCTTCTTTAGCATTTACTTTTTAATAATTTACTTAGAAATTATTTTTGTACAACTAAACGTTTTTGTGTAACAATGTAAATCGACGTGAGATGGTGGGGTAAATGACTGCAAAACATTTTATGAGATAGCCATATCGCTGGGGCTGAAGACCTGAGCACAAATCCTATTAAATAACAGAATCAATTTCTTACAGAAGCCATGATCCCTCATTTAGTTCTGACTCTCTTCATTCTTCAAATCAATTCTCTCTCACTCTCTCTCTCTTTCTCTGTCTCTCTCTGTCTCTGTCTCTCTCTCTCTCTCTCTCTCTCTCTCTCTCTCTCTCTCTCACTCTCTTTTTCTCTCCAGTTGAACATCTAGACTAAGGAATTTATACATGTATCAGTTCGTAGCCCAAGTCTAAATTTGATGCAGATTTTCTTGAAGTGACTTCAGAATTTAGCTCAGTACCTTAAGAATAGGTAGTGTAATGTTTAATTATTGCTAGCTCTAAAATTTCTAATGCATTATGTTGTCTTAAACGACAGTTTAAAGCTAACGTAACTCCATTTGATTCTGTCCAAACATTTATAAGTAGAGTAACTCAACAGATGACGACACTATTACTTAATTCCACATCCGATATAAATTCTGTTGTTATCCCCTACCGAAACATTATTCAATCAATCAATCAATAATAATTTAACGTCCTGTTCCTCACCATAAGGCAATTTCAGGGTCGTCGTTATTAAAGTTTATCGCAGTAAAACTGAAGTATACTAAAGTACATTGTACCGAAGTATTACTAGAGTATTCTGCAATATACTGTGATACCACTATAGTATACTATGATTCTGATGTTTTATAACTAAAATATAGGCCTACTACTTTAGTATTGCCACAGTATTGCAGTACACTGCAAATAAGCGCGACGTTAATGACTGGTTAAGATAAACGTTGTATATTAAGACTGAAGCCTACTTTAACGTCAGATTTCAAACCATCGTAACCCCCTAAGCATTGAAGCTCCAGCTAGAGATCTGCATTAGGATATCGATCTGATCAGCAGACTTTTCTGAAGTAAAAATGAATGCAAATGTCATTGGGATGATTTATTGCAGACTGCTTGAACCTGGATGTGACGTTGTTGCAAAGCTTTTGAAAGAGAAAAAGTATATGATTAACTACTAACCACTTCTGCTTTTGAATATTTTGAACTCTAATGTTATTCTAAATGGCAGGTCTAAGGTACACATCTTAGTCTGTCACCCGTGTTGTGTCCAGATTACTGAACCAGGTGACCAACCGTAGATTTCACGTGAGGTAAAAGGCGACAAAGCACTAAGATACAAGACAATCGTAAAAGGCCTTCTGCTAGTGAGCACCCAGTATCCAGAAATAGCTAAAATCTTTTCTAAAACAAATGGAAAAGCATTACTCCCACTGGCCTTACCCATTGACCTGGAAAGCCTTTAATTACGATTTTATTGAAATTGATAAACGCTATTTATGTATTTTATGAATATTCTGAAATATTTCATGTCAATATTTTACTTCATACGGATATTATTTCAATGTTCACATTAGAAACTTTCAAAACGAAGAAGCTGGCAAAGGATATTAAAGACTATTTCTCATAAAAAAATTATCGAACTTGTGTTTTGTAGTTGGCAATACTTCTTTGAATGACTGGCTATATTTGATGAGCTGTCTAATTGAAGAGTAAAAATCATCTTGATAAATTTATCTAGAGGTTGATGAGAACTAAAAAGGTGGAAATGCATAGAACAAAAAATCGCTCTCATTTTCTCTCGAGTGGGCGAGAGTTACATTAAATGAATCAATTTCCGGTGATCGTCAATCATTCAACCGTCCAGGATGTTCTCTATGACGGAATATTGCCTTTCTACATAAAGATCATATACAACAGCCTTCTGTGTAACTACTGCGTGATGCTTTACAATACAGCTATTACACAAATAGGCAAAAATATATGCCAGAAATTGATAGTACGCTAACAAAAGTTAGGATACAGAACTGATTGGCAGATAATTAGCAATTCTCTGTTAAGCATTCGGTTCATGCATTCAACGTTCCAAAGATTGAATTGAGATAGAGATATTCTTTTAAAGAATATTTGTAAATAAATAATTTGGCAAAATGAATATTAATGCATAGCTGCCGTATATGCTTTGATTAGAGAAATTTTACATATGTTATCATATATATATATATATAATATATATATATATATATATATATATACTGTATATACAGTATATATATATATATATATATATATATATATATACATATTGGAAAATAACACATTATACTAGGCTATTATTTTTAGGGAGAAAATCTGTTATTTAATACCATTAGAAAGGCTCACTCATTTCTCTCTTACTCTCGTTGTCTCTCTCTCTCTCTCTTTCTCTCTCTCTCTCTCTCTCGTTCGCAAATGTTTAGCTTCTTGTCACCTGCCAATCTCTTCATTGCGACGCATATAACACAAAAATCTATAGCATTTTATCCAATTGAGCAGTCTGTAGCGAAATTTGGAAATTGGTCTGAGCCGGTAGCATATGCTAAATTGTCACACTATGGATCATACGGACCTTTATGTGCACGGTTCAAATCCAGTGCTTGTTCTATCACTGAAATGCTTTCGTGACAAGAAACTGACGTTAAACCAGGCTTAGCCTCTTAGCATTATATAGCATTCTATCCCTCGGCACGCTGGAATACGACTGCGACGGGTGAATCCATGTCACTGACTTAGATAGCTAGCAACAACATTTTGAATGTGCAGACATTTCATCCTATATCCGAAAGCTGGCGGTGATTGGAAGGAGGTGACCAGTCGGTTGATGAGCTCTCATGCATAAGATATTGAGACTGCAGAGCGGAACCTAATTCCGTCCGGAGGTCCATGTGTCACATAGCGGAGTCCAGCTCAGCTGAGCAGCTGCTGAGCTGCTCAGCTGTTCAGCTTCTGAGCAGTTCAGCTGCTGAGCTGTCCAGCTGCTGAGCTGCTGAGCTGTTCAGCTGCTGAGCTGTCCAGCTGCTGAGCTGTTCAGCTGCTGAGCTGTTCAGCTGATGAGCCATTCAGCTGCTGAGCTGTCCAGCTGCTGAGCTGTCCAGCTGCTGAGCTGTCCAGCTGCTGAGCTGTTCAGCTGCTGAGCTGTTCAGCTGCTGAGCTGTTCAGCTGCTGAGCTGTTCAGCTGCTGAGCTGTTCAGCTGCTGAGCTGTTCAGCTGCTGAGCTGTTCAGCTGCTGAGCTGCTACAGAATCATCAGCTGGTTTGCTGTGAACAGCTGAGAAACATCTGCAACATCGTCTATACTGCATGTGTTAATACTATCATCTTCCTAGAGCGCTCCTTAGTAAGTATGATCTCGATTTAGAGTGTATTGTTTGTTTCGTAGGCCTAGTTCTTCTAATGAAATTGTTTGCCTATTTCAAATCACAACTCTACATTAATCAAATCAAGATAGTATAAAAAGGCAATACTATTATAATCTTAATTAACTTTAATGTAATGTTCATTCAGTTCCGTGAATTTAAATTTTCTTGGAAATAGTTTCCGAGCATCACAGGATACCTTTACAAAGTAAAGTCATCTGCAGTAGAATTAGCTACTTGGGCTCTATGGCTAAATATATACAGATTATAAGGCTTAGTTTAGCGTCCGATAATTACCACAAGGGACAATCACAGAGACATCCCTGCCAAGTTTCAAACAGATGGACTCCTATCCATCAGGCAGGCATGGAATCCATTCAGCCACCCAACAAATCGATAGCACTAGTCGGTAACAGACTTGCTTGTCAGGAAGCAGATCATGCGTTTAAGTTCAGAAGCATTTGAATACTCACCGTAGTCTTATGATGCTGTAGGAGACATTAAATTTCTTTTTCTAGCTCTGCTGTTAACATGGCTATCGTGAAACAGCAGTTTTCTCCAGTGAATAGAGAAGAAGCCTTTTTTTCTGTGATGCTGCTGTTCAGCAGTTTACAATTATTTGCCAGCCAGCTGTAATCTCAGGTAAAGCCGGTTTGATAAGAAAATATCGTGATTTATTATGGTCTTAAATTAAAGCGGCTTGTCTTGATCAATGCATGTGTTTATATGTGTTAAAGATCGCAATATGCGCAATACGATCAACGACAAGTTGAACTAGATATAGATGTCTCCATTTCAAATGATTAGGTAGATTTAAAAAATTATAACAAATATACTCCGTTTGTATTTAAGAAGAGATATATTCTCCAAGTCCACTATCTCAGAGAGAAAAAAACTCCTTTTTCTAACAAAGCTCAGACTCATTTGGGGACAATGAAATATCAAGCTTAATGCATTCGATTTGAAGTTGGTGTTTTTACGTAGCGATGTAGATGCATAATTATAAAGATTCTAAAGGTGTGATACATTCTAGTCTCTATTAAACTTAACATTAAACTGACAGAGTCATACCGTCAAACATAAATTTCAATATTAAAAGCTGAGATAACGTTTAGAGAGAAAAATGCAGTGGATGCTCTCCTGTATCGAGACAGGAGTCAGAGTAGTGGGAGTGAAGTTTAGTATGGAGTAATTCATGAACATGTACTCTATATTACACGGAAATCCTATTTTGGAACCGGTTGCTTGTTGTACGTCGAAGTGTATTCACCTAATTCTTGTCGCCATAATCCTATGCTTAAATAAAGTAATATCACTACGATTTAATGTCATCAGAATTTGTCACCACATTGTATATAATTAATTGTAATGCCACCACAATTTAATGTCACCATATTGCAAATTATGCAATATCTCTACATTGTAAGGTTATTACATTTTAATGTCCCGTCTATGTAATGCCCAAAAATATAATTCTCCACATTGTGATGTCAACACATGTTCTATAATGTAATATCGATACATTGAAATGTCAGCACAACTATTGTCATTACAAATAATATCATGATAAACAATCACTACAAAATAATGTCTTCAAAAGTACTGTCACCACGAGGTATTGCAACCACAAAGGAATGTCGGAACAAAGTAATGTCATCTGAATGTAATGTTACTCCAATGTAGATAACAACATTGTAATGTTACTCCAATGTAGATAACAACAACTTTATGCAATCACAATTCAATCGTTGAGACTAATTTGAGTGCAACGAAGCTAAATTATAAAATTGGGAGATGAGACGCTTATTGGAAAAGAGCATATATTGCGTCATCAAATGACAGAAATTAACAGCTCTGAATTGTACAATGGAGAATTCACACTTAACTTGAACGGCAGGACTCAAGAATAATTATAAATAGTGAACTTACATATAAGCATTACGCTAAAAAAATTAGATAAATTCGGTTTTTCAGAAAAAAATTCTGTAAAGGTAAACACATCGAATACAATAAGTTAAAATTCATTTCTGACGTTCCGCGATAGTATGATTGCAAATTTGTCAATAACTAAACCAAATATTTTCTCAATACCGGAAGGACAAACTTAAATCTTAATAGGTTTTTAATACCTACAGTGGTTATTTCTATACCTAATCTACAATTATTTTAGCTGAATTTACTCCTCTTCGATATTGTGCAGGACATACTTTTTCAAATAACGGCTTTACATTAATGACATTAAATAAACTTATATTTTCGACAAAGCAAACAGAAATTAATTAAAGTGGGCAAATTTTACGATTTCCCTGGAATGAATTTAAGAAGTGAATAAAAGAGTTAGAATTGAATGAATAAAAGAGTTAGAATTGAATGAATAAAAGAGTTAGAATTGAATGAATAAAAGAGTTAGAATTGAATGAATAAAAGAGTTAGAATTGAATGAATAAAAGAGTTAGAATTGAATGAATAAAAGAGTTAGAATTGAATGAATAAAAGAGTTAGAATTGAATGAATAAAAGAGTTAGAATTGAATGAATAAAAGAGTTAGAATTGAATGAATAAAAGAGTTAGAATTGAATGAATAAAAGAGTTAGAATTGAATGAATAAAAGAGTTAGAATTGAATGAATAAAAGAGTTAGAGGATGACCGAGACATGGGATGCTGGATGATCTGATAACAAATTCATAATAATTATATAATTATATAGAGATGAAACGAAATGCCGAGGATCGAATTGGTTGGAGGACTTAAATTTCATGGACCTGCCGTAAGTCAGTGCACTAGAAGAAGAATTAAGTATGAAAATGCAACAGCAGTGTTACAATGTCTCACTGTTACAATTTTGCTGTGTTTCGCCTAGAGTGTCTGACACCGGATACAAGAAAGCTTTAGCAGAAGCTGTTAGCTTGGCTCAAGTGATGGTAAGTGGGAGCCTTAGGCTGCTCATCGAGTAGCTGTTTAACTACAGCTTCAAATCCCGGTGTAGATTTGCTAGACTGGAACTCCACTAGTCCAAAGACATACTGGGAGCTAGTGGATGACTCTTTTCATGTGTAAGAAATGTAAGCCGTTACACGATTGGTCGTTATATGTAAATGAGCTGATATTTTTGATTGGTTTACGTTTTTAAAAAATTTTGAGATTTCAATTTAATGGCAGGTGATTAGAAGTAAATGGATAGTTTCAATCAATAAATTAATCAATCATTGATCAATCGATCCATTCATAAATCAATCAATCAATCAAATAATCCATCAATCAGCCTTTAAATTAACTAATCAGACATTAATTAATCAATTAATCAATTGACCAATCAAATCAACCATTCAGACAATCAATTAATTATTAATCAACCAATCCACGCACGCAATTGTTCAATCGTCACTGGCTGCAGCCAGTGGCGATGTCGGTAAGTTATTCGACAGCGGATCAGTATATGCGGGGTTCAAATCCAGGGCCCGCCCGTCACTGACATTGCTTTCTAGTGAAGAAACTGACGTTAACATTAGCTTTTTACCAGAGTATCTCTTAATTGTACATTTCCATCACATGCATATCTTTTATTGACTACTACTCTTGAATGTTCTTCGATTCAGCCGGTCAATATAACAGCGATGGTTGCATCTGCAGATCTCCACAGCTGCTGTCCACAGCTGCTGTCCATAGCTGCTGGCTGCTCACAGCTGCTCTCCAGAGCTTTATTTCTGGCGATATCAAAGCTCGTGAAATGTACTTCAAGTAGACTCGCGCAGATCTCGAACATCCCGTGCTATTTAATGTAGCTGCGTAGTTCGGTCGACTTATAGAAGACAAACTGCAGCTGCGATGTAATTCGTTTTGCGTTGATTGCTTAATTAATTGGTTAAAAAAACTGTCGCCTTATTAATAGCGGATGAAATAAAGTGATACTCCATTAGGTGTTTCAGGAATTTAAAGAGATTTGCAGTTGTGTTACTTTATTGTAGAATATAACTGAAATCTTTACAATGTTGGGATATTCCAGATTACTGCGATTACGTCTTTCAAGTTATTCTCGTTCAGCTTAGATTCATAGTGGCAAAGTAAAGCTATTGGTAAGTTTGTATGAATCGTATCAAAATTTCTTTAAAATTATATCACATGTATAATTGCTAAGAGAATTGAAATTGTGGATTGGAGAAGGATTAGTAAAATGCTGGGATAGTACAAAAACAAGAAAAGTTTTAATTATTTTGTATTCCTGACCTTCAAACTCTAGTCATCATCATCATCATCTTCCCCTAAGTCCTAGTTAAATTAGGGTTGGAATTAGAAAAATTATATAAATTTCTAGAGCCTAGGCTCTCACCAACCGAATACCCTTTCTGGCGTTGATTCGGATCTTAGTGTTTTGTGGCCTGCTACGACACGTGCAGTTCTCGGATGATCTATTCTTTAGCAAGTCGGACATAACACTGAGTAAGTCTCCTAGCTCAAGTTAAAGACCTTTATTTAATTGCTTTTGTTTTCCATGAAACAATGCATCATCTATAGATGGAAAATTATACTATATATAATATTACTTTTTATTAAAGTTTAAAAATACATACATGTATGTAGAAGAAGTTATAGAGTCATATTAGCAAAGTAATATAGACATTCGCAACCCTGAGATTTAAGGGGAAGAGATTGAGATGATGATGATGATTATGATGATGATGATGATGATGATGATGATTTCTAACTCTTATTACCATGAATATAGAGAATGCGACTGAATATTATTTGACTATAATATTTTTTATCTAAAATTGTAGGTGTGCTAAACATATTAAGAAGATTCAATTTTATTACATATATTATATTATGATAACATGTTAATTTCAAATCTATTTAATTGTATAACAAATTATTCATTGCATAAAAAAACTTGAAAGTATCTGCAGTTTATTATGTGAGACGGACATCAATAAAAATGTACGTCAGGAGGAAAAATTCCACCGACAGGTTCATATTATACTGACTTTGCAATAGTACATAGTACTTTGTATTAGTACTTTGTAATAGTAGTTTGCAATAGATTTATTGAGATTTCTGCAGTACGTTCTATCTTTGCAGAAGCATGTTAAAAGCAGATGGACAGCTTAATGACTAAAATACAGTTGCAGTCGTGTTCTCAGTACACACTTTGAACTGTTGCTTGAGTTGTAATATATATGAAGCGAGGTGATTTAGTTAGATATAATATAAAATAAGCGAAACATTTTTGTTAAAACATCTTTTCAACTATTATTCATAAAAGTTGAGATTTTCATCATAATTAGTTAGTCTTTAAAGTTAGTATAGCTAGCGGTTATTTTAGGAAATAAAAAGCTAGAGTTAAAAGAGATCTGTTAGAATCTATTGATAATATTTCAACAGATTTACAGCTTAGCTATCTGGTGGATTGTAGTGTGATTTAACGTCGAGGTTCACAAGGACAAGGCTTCTCTTCAATTTGACACTCTCTAACTATCGGCACAAAGATTAATTTAACGATCTTTTAAAAACATTTAATTTTGCTTTTAAGTTCTGGTATTGCTTTTGCCAATGTACATATATTTACTTTTGTTTTCGATTTTTGTTTTAATTTTGCCGTTTGCTATCTGGGTATTGAAATACAGTATTTATAGAAATGTTCTAGAGTCAGTCAATGTTTAAGGCGCTATTCTTTCTAATAAATCCTGTAATTTGCCTTAAAAACTTTCGCCTTAAGGTTTTACTTTAGATAAAATCATAAACTCTTAAGAAAATTTGAATAGAGGTTTGACGAAGGACAGCTATAGTCTATTTTAATAAGATGTTAACTATAATAAGTAATAAATCTACAGCACAAAAATAAATTCTCAGTCTTAGGTATAATGTAACAATCAGATAACTGCGTTAGATAGCTCATTATTTTTCTCATGAACTGCACCGAATGAACCTTAAAGACGCGGCAACCAGACATCTACCTTCCAATCGATTGTATAGGAAATTTTACATAATTCATGAGATTTAAGGTCTGGTGAACATTTTGTAAGGCTAGTTTTTAAAGAGTCGGATTAACTTTTAATCTTATAGCAGTGAATCGCTCGATATTTCGCTGACCCAATGGCATGACCGGTGATGTTTCCTTCTGCTAATTAGTAGGTGCAAGGTTCAAATTTAGTGCTCGTTTCGTCACTGATAGGCCATTCAGAGACGAATCTGACAATCCTTCGAGCAGGGATTAACTCGTTAATCGATGGAATGCTCTTTATGCAGCGTGAAAGCAGCATGCAAATAAGAATATATACATTGGGCCTGTCATTTGGTAGAAATCAGAGAAAGCTGGAGACATATTAATTGTAACTTCATAGATCAATCCATTGAATAGTTTAGAGATGATTGTTTTTAGCCTTCTATAAAAATATTTCTACGAAAATGTAAGATGATAAATTGAATGCATCATTTTAATGAGAAAATGACATGTACTGGCAATAAAACATAGTTGCTAATTTATTAAGCCTTGAAAGACATTAATTTTGATTTTTATTAAAGCCTGCATATTCACTAAGTAAATATCACTCACTCTATTATAAACAGGTATTGCATGTGTTATAAGCATTAGGCCTACTTGTAATATAAGCTTAATATGCAATACAGGCATTATATGTAATAAAAAGCATTACATGTAATTAGTCTCTCTAATGTGGATGGAGAATAATTTGTAAATCGCCAGTGACATAAATAAAATTTATTTCCTATTCTGTTCCATTACTTAGATAAGTTAATGGAGTGAAATTACGCTGCTGGCGTCACATACATGTCGAACTAAACTGTACAATATGCAACTTGAATTAATCGATTCGACGATATTCAATCAGCCCTGAGCATTTTTCTCCATTATTGACACTTATTGATTCTTATTTGACATTTATTCAACTCAACAATAGTTATATTTTTATTAAGTCTAATGCTTATATAGGCTGTATTCCATTTGAGATTTATTTTGATTCACAGAAAAATGAAATTTTCATCCTTTTAAAGTAGGCTTGTTTGTGAGTATCTAGTGAGTCAATACAGCCATCGTTTTCAAAATAAGTTAGACTACAGGTTGGCTATAACGACGTAGAGGCCTATCTTATTTGTGGAGAATGCTTGCGACATACTGAATTAATGACAAAGTTACTTTTGCATTCTCTATCATGAATATCAAATATTCTCATATGTTTAGGAGATTTTTTTGCTAGACAGCAGGTCTCTGACATTATGTATATATATATATATATATATATATATATATATATATATATATATATATACTGTATATATATACTGTATATATATATACTGTATATATATACTGTATATATATATATATATATATATATATATATATATATAGGCCTCACTACAGCACTACTTTTATATATGTATACTTACATACATATAGTATAACGATTATGGCTATATTATTATACAAATCAATCTGAGTCTGAAGCTGTTACTATAGGAATTAAACTTAATTTAATATTTTATACACATATATAGATTTTCACGACAAGAATGTATATACGCATTTACGCACTTAAATTATCATTAATGGCGAGAGTCTATATTATAACTGAAAGGAATTGAAAGCTAGCAGAAAATGTATGTTGTGTTAAAAATATCAACAATAAGCCAAGCTTATGGTATTCTTTATACAAAAAGAAAATGGATAAAACAATTGGCTAATATCAATAAATAAGAGACATTGGTTTTTGTCGAATTGCGACGCTCATTGAAATTTGAAAACACAGCGAGCCTTCGCAAAGGCCATGATGCTAATATTAATTAAAGATAATAATATGCTCCGTTATTTTCATTCAGGATAGCGCGTATAAAATATCATCCCATTACGCCTGCCTATTATTTAATATTTAGAATCTGAAGTATCAAAGGTTATGGCCATATTAGCATCTTCAGAGAGTATACAAGTATATTTTTTTCATCAAATCATTTTATCATTTCCAATACATTCTCCGATAGCTCTTAGTAGATAATAAATAGCCTGTTTTCTTGCAAACCGTTCATTAGTTATCCTAATGTATGTCATGCTTGTGGCTGGAGCCAGTGGCGATATCGGTAAGATATTCAATCTCGGATCAGTACATGTATGTGCGGTATTCAAATTCTGTGCTCGCCCGTCACTGACATCGCTTTCGAGTGAGGAAACTAACGTTAATATTAGCTTTACCTTCTTTTTTCTAGCTTTTTATTTACCTGTGTTGTTTCCGAGTTGCTGAAGAATAGATCAACCGTTGAATGCAGGTGTCGTATGAGGCGACAAAGTACTAAGATTCAAACCAACGTCAGAATGGGCATTCGGTAGGTGAGCACCTAGGCTCTAAAAATTGCTTTACAAATTCTGAAGTTATCCGGTCCCTAGTTAAACTGGGATTTAACGGAAGATGATGATGATGACTATATGTCTTTCATAAAGAAGTTCTATAAAATTACATTATCAGTATTGATTGCTAATAATAATTTTTTATACATTTATGTTTTGCTTTCCACTGCTAACTTTATTCCCTTATAACTTCATTAGTCTGCAGAGTTATTCTATGAAAGAAATGCATATTAAAAGCTAAAACCAAATTTCATGTCAGTTTCTTATCTCGAAAGTATATCAGTCACGGGGCGACCATTGAATTTGAACCCTGCATCTACAAATCTGCAGTCGGATAATTGACCGATATGCTACTTTCTCAGTCATGTAATATTACGAGAAATAAATAAACAATTTCAATCCACTCCTTAAATCTGTAGATTGTAACGCTATACCACTCGGTAGCGCATTCGATAACTTCCTCAGTGCGAACTTAATAGGTCCGTCGTTCAACCCCAGAAGAGCAGAGATCAGAAAACAAAAATCCCTATTGTAATGGCAGAACCTACTGATGGTATTAACCGAAATTTAATAATAATAATAATAATAATAATAATAATAATAAAGGTTTAACGTCCGTTTCCTCATCCAGGGATGATGTCAGGGACGTCCCCAAGAACACACATCACTAATATATGAATACATTTATTACTTTTATACTGCCTCACTGTATTTACACGTGTCATACATTATTTCATTTAATAATTTCTTATCAATCTTTAAATTTTTCTCACTAACACGCGCACAATACTGACAAGCATTGCACACTTTCTGCAATAAATGTTTTCTTCTGTGTTTTAATGTGTTTATAGATTTCATCTAACTCGCTCCTATGCAGCAATACGTCATCAGACTCGACTCTAGGCTGTATCACAAACAACAACTTAAAATTAGATAACACAACCTTCGCAGCTGCGCATCCGTCCTATTCCTATTCATACCTGATTAAATGAAGCTGAGGTAGATTTACGTCCTGTTTTCGTAATTATCTAGACGTGGTTGATAGTAGATGATCATGAAGCGCCAGAATGTTCGGACTCTCTCCCTCATCGTCGTTACCTTCACGTACTTGCTCATAGGCGCAGCTGTCTTCGACGCTCTGGAGTCAAAGAACGAGGAAACGGTGAGAGCTTCTCTCCTTTCTCTCTCTCTCTCTCTCTCTCTCTTTAGTGCTCTGTCAAGCGGCAGGTCCAAGATACATATTTATACTCGCATGCTGCTTTTCACGCTCCACAAAGAGCACACTATCGATTAACGAGTTAATCCCTTCACAAATGACTAAACCTTATCTACATCGAAATTGATCCTATAGCTTGGGTATAATATGGCTTCTGAGGTAGTTTCCCGTTGCCTTCCTCAGTTCTGTAATGGATTAACTGCGATTTAATCTATGGGAATAGTTTCATGGTGAGGTGGGTTCCCTCTACTTTCCTTAGCTCCTTTTAATTTTATGCACAGTAAGCGAAACTCTGATAATACATCATGCTATGTCATATATTCCTGAAATGTCATCTCTCTGGCATTCTGGTGTCAAGCTCTACATGTATGTATGTATATATTCTTACTGCTCTCAAGAAAGATGGATCAATTAATTAACAATATCCTTAGGCCTACGTTAGTTTGGAAGGAATGGTTTTTATTGTGGTTTCTTATTATTTTCACAAGTTTATACTTAGTCACCTCTTCCGACACCTACAGATTTCATGTAGTCTAATACGAAGTACGTAATATCCTATAATGTAAAGTAATTTTCCTAAGTAATCTTATATATATATATTAATTCCACTGATTTTGCTTGATAGATTATTTATATGACAGTTTGCTTCAGTCAGCTTTCTTATAGTTTTCAAATCAAGGTATTTGCTAACGTATGTTTTCTGCTGCCATCATCTGGACTGTATGATTAGTGCGACATACATGTATGTCGTCATTTTATTGTAATTACGATTCATATTGGACAGCCAGACTGGAACGAAATGATTTTGATAGAGGTCGAGACTGTGGCCTTACAAGCAACATTAGAAAGATACATTTTAAGCGAAATGTTAATTGGTAAAATAATAAAACAACTGTATTAATATAAATATAAATCATCATCTTCCCTTAAATCCAAGTTGAACTAGGGTCAGGATACGAATAGAACTTCTTTTTTTTGAAGTTTTCCATTCGTTTAAATTTTGTAGCAATTTCTTGAGTCTAGGCGCCCACCAACCGAATGCTCTTTCTGGCGTTGGTTAATAAAAATAATTAAAAATATTTATATTAAATTAATATTTTATTATTTAGAATAAATTTTAATAATATAAATATAAATCCGTTATATATAATATAAGTTAAGGATATTGGCTTTATCTGCTGATTCTGAAAAAGTAACCAGTGAGAATATATTATGAAAGAAAAACGTGCTGAATGAAAAAATGACGAAGTTGTAAGGACGGCAAATATTTATACCGTCGATCATATTATACTGCCACGAATTCGGTGAAATAAAACTTATAATGCGTTTAACACTGGCTGGAGCTAGTGGCGACGTCGGTAAGATACTCGACAGCTGATCAGTATGTGCGGGGTTCAAATCCAGGGCTCGCCCGTCACTGACATCGCCTTCGAGTGAAGAAACGGATGTTAGCCTTAGCTTTACTAGCTTTAATATTCACTAATGGTTTAGGATAGAAAGTTGTTACAAGAAGAGGAGCAGAGGTTTGTGGAGAAGTACAACATCACTGATGATGACATCAAGCTGATGGCGACGAACATCATCAAGTTCATGCCGCATAGAGGAGGAACCCAGTGGAAGTTTACCGGTGCTTTCTTCTTCTCAACAACTGTCATCACTACTATAGGTTGCTATACAGTACTGATATAATACAGTAGCAGATATTATCAATCAATCGACTGATCAATTCATCAGTCAGTCAATATATTATTTATCTGCACAGCTATCTATCTGCCATTTATTTCTCAATAAAATCAATCAATCAATTAACCAACCAATTCGCTCGACCAAAAATAGTGCAAGTTTCTTTTCCAGACATGACTGTAAGAAGGTAAGTTGTTGAAACTTGTTTGCCCAGCAAGGTAGCAAGAATAAAAGAATATATCAGACTTAATTATGGGTGCGAGCCTAGCTAAACTGGGATTCAAGGGATGATGATGATGGATTACAGATGCAAAGCTGGAAACAAGGTCATATGGTTTACAAAACAAAATCTTCGTCCATCAGACTTAACGTGACAAACTGACTGCGCTTTGTTTTACATTTTAAATAACGAGCGCAATTAATTTTCCCGTGAATACCAGGAAACGTGATAAAAGAACAGGGCCAGCTGTAATTAACTAAAGTGAGGACGCACTATAAGACGTTGATAACAATTGCACATCGATTTCAGCATCCATACATCGTAACCTTGTATATGCGCGTACATATACATGTACAGGGTGAGTAAAAAAATGATAACACCTGCAAAAAGTGTGAATATCTCAGGCTATTGCTAATATTTTCAAATAAAACTTTTACCAATTACTAAAGGACTAATTTATGATGAGCTGGCCAATTTGCATCCATTTTGGTACATAGATTGGCTAGTTATGCAAGTTTCAGCAGAGCAACCCCCCATTTTTACCTAAAAATGGCGTAAAGCACCTCCTGCAGTTCTGTCTTGTTTTTAGGCTTCGGCTGCTGTTTCTGATAGAGATGCAGCATGGTTCCCCAGATATGGTAATCCAGAGGATTATGATCGGGTGAGTTTGGAGGCCATTCATTCTTATCGATGTAATCCGGGTTTCTCTCGCTGATCCATTCCTGTGCACGACGAGATGCATGAGTCGGAGCACCATTCTGTTGAAAGATGAAACCATTTGGTAGAAGAGCATAGCAATCATCAAACAGCTCCGGAAGCAAAGTGTTGACGTAATACTGAGAGTTCACCTTTACCTTCTCGTTAATGAAGTGCAATCTGCCCTAACCGTTATAGCAAACGCCATTTTAGGTAAAAATGGGGTGTTGCTCTGCTGAAACTTGCATAACTAGTCAATCTCTGAACCAAAATGGATGAAAATTGGCCAGCCCATCAGAAATTAGTCCTTTAGTAATTGGTAAAAGTTTTATTTGAAAATATTAACAATAGCCTGAGATATTCAAACTTTTTGCAGATGATATATTTTTTTCTCACCCTGTACATGTAGGTACATGGAGTCTATTTTCAGCACATTAACTAAGAGCTTAGATTTTTAATTTTATTACATCGAAGATCCCGCTAGGGCGATGCTATCATAAATCTGTTGAAGTAAACTTTTTCTTACTCTAAAGAAGCAGATTTGACACAATATACGACCAGAATAGCAAGTGAATAAGACGAAACCACACCTAGAAATCTTGGAAAAAACATCTACAAACTCTATAATAGAACATCCAAAATCTACATTGTCAAGGTCGATTCGATATATATATTGGTATGTATTTAGTATGTATTTGTATTGCTAATTGTATTTCTAGTAAAGTATTTAATAATACTGCTGGATAAGTAAAGTTAAGATTTAAAGTATTGAGTTTTATTAAAGTAAGATCCTAGGCGGTAGCTAAGCTAGGGCGAGTGACCAATGAGGGCATGCCTAAACAGGAAGTAAGAGAGATCCAAGATGGAAGCGTGACAACACGGAAGACGTAAAACGTGCCAAGTTGAAAAGAGATTTAGGAGATTTTAAGAATCTCAAGAGTAGACGAATTGAGAGCAATTCGAAGGGTTCGGTTATTCGAACTAATTTGTACTCCATCGAGCAGTCGATGAGAAGAGTGATTTGTAGAGGATCGAAGAGGGAAGAGAGTTCCATCGAAATATTCTAACCTAGGGATAATACTAGAAGGTATCTAGTAAGCGAATAGTCGAGAGGAAAGTTAAGTAAAGTGTAGGAATTTATGCTAGAGAGCGCATCAGTAATCTGTAAGTCAAAAGTAATCGTATGTAATATAAAGTACTAGCTTTTGCGATATTTAAAGTGAACTGTAATTCGATAGAGAAGTATAATTTTAAGTTATTCGAATTTCGCGTACACGTGAGTAGTATATAAATGACAGTTCACCGGCATGCAGGAAAAATTCCCTGAACGTTTTATAATTATAGGAGAAAATTAAAAAATTAAAAAATATATTTTTCAAAATTTTTAAAAAGTTAAAAAATACTTTACTGCACGAGCTATAATTACAGTAGAATTTGAAAAAAAGTAAATCACTAGCATGATACCAACTTTTCCCTGAACGACTTATAATTATAGGAGAAAATTAAAAAATAAAAAATAAATATTTTTTGAAAAATATACAAACTTTTCCCTGAACGACTAATAATTACAGTAGAAAATTAAAAAATAAAAATATTTATAAAATACAAAAAAATTCCCTTCATGACCTACATTTACAGGAGAATTTGAAAAAAGTAAAAAAGTACATAAATTCCCTTCACCACCTTATAATTGTAGTAGAAATGAAAAAGTAAATATACAGATTCATGGAAAAAACAGCATACTGTATGTCCTGTAATTCTAGTAGAAATTGAAAATATAAAAATATTAGACCAGACAGTGTATTTCTTCCCCTGCACGAGCTATAATTGCAGTAGAAATGAAACGTATTTTTAAAGTTATGCAGTAATATCTTTATTGTACTGCAAATTTACAACATTCAGTACAATAATTCTATATCATAGAAAATGATATAGAATTAGCAAGTACTTTAAAAGTGTTGAGTTGTGGAGTTATATTTAGGTCTATTTTGTCTAATGGTTATATCATTTTCATTCCAGCACCATTCAATTTTCGTACAAGGTCTTGAATTGCAATTGCATCCGTACCAGAACCGGATAAAATATTATTGATATTTGTAGCTCCATGATTAATTAATCTATCTAATATATCTTTGGTTTTCTGATTAATTACTTCTGGTTGTGCCTTAAGTCCAGTCAATTTTGTGATATTTTCCTGATTTTTAGGAGTAAATATTTTTTCTGACGCTTTATCAATCAATCGTTTACCAGCATCAATTGCTGTAGTTTTTCCTACATCTACAACTTTTTTACCAATTTCTTTTGTAGCTTCTTTACCTACACTAAGAGCTGTTTGAGCTATTTGTTTAGCGGCATTGGATGTAATTAATCTCTTGAAAAAATTAGCAATACTATCAAAAATTCCAGCCCCTCCGACAACGTGCTGTTTCTTGTATCGTCGTTTAGTCACTATTAACATTTATAAATGCAACATAATTTTTTTATAATAATCTTTATCAATAACTTCTTGACGAAGCAATTCATCACAAATGCTAATTATTTCATTCCTTACTCCTGTGTTACCTGCACTAAAGCTAGCCATTCGTAATTCCAACATCTCTGCTAGTGTATTAGGATCACTAGGTAAAATAATTGCTGTTTGAAGACCCTTACCATGTCCAAACTTTTGCCATATCGGTTTAATTATGTTTCTGTATTTATCACACCTTGATGCTTTAGGTCTATTTGGGTTATTAGTTTGTCTTATAGCATTAGTGTCGTCTAGTATTTCAGCATAGTTATCAAGATCAGCGTCATCATACTTAGATTTGTCTGGCGATTTCATTGTTACTAATTCCCAAAGACCTGGGGTACCTGAATATATTTTTTCTCCGACTTGAATATCATCCCCAGTTATTTCTATTGGACTTTCACCTATATAAAACCTTCCATCTTTAGACTGTATACCAAAAGTTGTGTCAGTATTTTTCTTATTTGAAGCATACTCTTTCAAATACTTAGTAGCCAAATTACCTAATTCTAATGTTCTAATATCCTCTACTGCTGGATCGACATCTTGAATCGCTGGATATTGAGAAAACTGAATAGCAGCAGGCAGAGCTTGTAAAGCATTTGTCGTAGCTTCAGCATTTTCTTTTATACTTTGCAATTCTTTTACAATTTCAGTTTGAGTATTAACAATAGGTGAGTAGCGCTTACTTAATTCTCGACTCAAATTGATATCACCCAATTTTTCACTTAAATTATTGTGTTTAATATTTGCTTTCGTTTTCAGAAATTCTTCAACAATTGCGTCACGCTTTCTAGGATCTGATATCTTTAGGAACGACATTTTAAAAATAGGAATGAATAAAGTTTAACATAAATTTGAACATAAAATCGAACATAAAATCGAACATAAAATCGAACATAAAATCGAACATAAAATCGAACATAAAATCGAACATAAAATCAAACATAATATTTATGTTTAGTAAACATAAATATTAATATTGTGATTATGATTTAATTTTTATAATAACATACCAAGAATAGGAATGTTTTTAAAAGGTGAATTTGGTCCTAATAGTAAACCTCTTCCTACTTCTGAGTCAATACTTTCAAATCCCGACCCTGATTTCAAAAATAAACCAGATCCTGTTACAGAAGCACCTTTCGACCATGGAGACAGAAATAAACCATCACCAACGGCTTTTACTTTACAAGCCATATTGCCACGTTTTATATATAACACTCCTCCAGTACCAAAGGCCTTTGAGACTCCAGTACTTGCTAATCCACTAAGCGCTCCAGTTGCCAAAGCAGGTAATGCAGTTTTTAAAACAAATGGAGCAACTGTACTGCCAAGTATACCGAGAAGAGCAGGTATAAATCCTCCTTTAACTTTTCTATTATGTAGTAATTGAGTTTTGCTCATTTTTATTGTAATTCCAACTCCTTTTTCGTATGCCTTAGCTATTTTCTTAATCTGGCTCTGTGTTAATGCTAGTATATGATCACCATTTAAGTCTTCATGTTTTAACCTGATGCTCACTTCTGTGCTGGTCTTAACAGCCTCATTAATTTTGTCTTTCTGTCCCTCTGAAATATTTAGTTTGACATTAGTATAACGACTCATTTTATAATAAGATTATATTTTTAATTATCATTTATTGGAAACTTTTCAAGTCTACTCGTATTATACTTGTCTAATATGAAATCTAAGAGTTAATTCCTCTCCTCTTAGATTGATTAAATTTCCGTTTTGATCAGTAAGTTTTGTTTCCATCGTAGAAATTGTGTTCATAGTAATAGGAAGATATATTAAATTTAGTGGTCTCTCAATGATCTTATAACCTGGCCCAACATTAGGAAAGAAACTATATATAATGTTTTCTTGAGTGCCATTTGAATACGATGCTCCAATTATATCACTAGTTATTCTTATACTGCTAATATTAGTAATATTGACTATGTTTTCAGATTCATTACGACCATCACCATAAATTTTATTATTGAATCCTAACACTGACCTAAGAGAATTTTCTGTAGAAAAATTTAATTTATAATTTGAAGCAACATCCAATACTGATTTTAAAGTATTTCTGTTTGGATACAACGTTATGCAATATTTTTCATTAGCATTATCATAATGACCATTTTCTTTCATAGCTCTTTGAATGTAAGCATTAATATCAACTATTTCATAGCAACCTTCTGGAATGTTAATATTGAACCAGGACAAGCCATTATCTGGTGAATATTTAAAATTATTATTTGTTTCATCAATGTTTGGAAAGGAATAGTAAACGTCCATATTATATAAGGCCATCTCATACTTTTTATTGCTATCTAGCTGAATAACCGGATTAAATTTCGTCAATATTCGAGAACTTGTTTGATTTTGCGTAATGAAAAATGATGATTTTCCCTCGGTATTATGAGCAATATTTTCAGTATTTTTAGCTATCTGTTGCAAATACGAATCCATTTCTTTTATTAATAAGTAAGTTTAAATTAGCAATTGAAAAGATTTTCCTAATCTGGAATGAAAAAAGTATCCAAGCTCATTCTGTATTTACCCTTATCCTTTTTGCTTGTTAAATCTATTACAACAAATCCATGAGGTTGTTTCCAGGCAATCTTGCACAGATGTTTAAAATCTTCCTTAGCCATATCAGTACTAACATGGTCACTGTAAATATGGTTGATATTTTTCAGATCTTGTGGAAATAAACAAATGAAATTAGCATTTTCTCGTATGGTTTGCCTTGGTAACTTGAAATAATTCTGTGCTAGGTAGAAACAGTCAACATTACTGTGTCTTCCTCTTATATAATATGCTTCACACTTGCTTTGTTTTTCCAACTGCAAGTCATCAAATATCATCAAATTTTTCTTTTCAGCATTTAAGTCTCCAGGATCTGGTACATCTTCTGAGGTTTCAAAAAACTTGCAATCTACATCATAATTACTGTCAAGATTTTTAGCCATTTCTTCTATTACAACTGCTGGCGGTACTTTTAATTTAATAATCTCATCTTGAAATTCAAATAATCTGAGTATGGCTTCCTTTGGTAATTTCTCTTCAAATGCTTTCCTTAAAATTTTATACTCTGGTTGAAATAGAGATTTGCCAAAGACTTGCAGATTGTTGTAGTCCAACCAACCTGGTCTCAATAGTAAATTCAATAGAAGTGTTGTTTTGCCTGAACCTGATTTACCTACAATTAAACCTCGTACACTTCTGGGAACCAGTGGGTGGTTATTTCTTTTTGATAATGTGTCGCACCAAGATATATTTTGTATTTCCATTTAATAATAGTTTCTTAATATTAAAATGTATTGCGTAAAGTGCAAAAGTCAAACTGAAACTAATAATATTCAGACGTTTATAAGCAAAAATAATCGCCATATGCAAAGAGGTTTATGTATCATTTGTGGAAGTAGTAAAACTCAATTTATAAGTCACGCTGTTGGCGCAAAAATTTCTTCAGTGTCGTGGACAAATCAGATTGCAAATGAATTGCACAAACCTGCAATAAAGAAGTTCAAAAAAAGAAGAGTACTCGTAAAAGGAATTGATGAAATTTGGACATGTGACTTGGTAGATATGCGATCATTAGCGAAGACAAATAATGGTATAAAATATTTATTAACGATTGTTGATGTCTTTTCTAAAATGGCTTGGATTGTTCCTTTGAAAAATAAAACTGGTGCTATCGTAGCAGAGTCTTTCTCTGAAATATTCAAAAGTGGTAGAAGACCAAAGAAAATTTGGTCTGATAAAGGCAGAGAATTTTATAATAAAGATTTCAGAAAACTACTTGGAGAATCCATAGACTTATACTCTACAGAAAATGAAGAAAAATCTAGTATAATCGAAAGATTTAATAGAACAATACGAGAAATTATGGCCCGTTATTTTACAGCGAATTCTACAACAAAGTACATTGACATTTTGGATGAGCTTGTGAGAAAATATAACAACACAAGGCACAGCTCCATAAAAATGACTCCATTAGAGGCTAGTGAGAAGAAAAACGAACCAACTGTATTTAGAAATTTATATCCTAATTTAGAACTAGAAATCAGCAATCCAAAGTTTTCATTGGGAGATAGAGTGAGGATTGCAGCCAAAAAGAAATTATTTTCAAAAGGTTGCGCACCTAATTGGACTCGGGAGAGTTTTGTAGTTTCCCATGTTCTGTTCACTGATCCAATAACTTATAGAATAACTGATGAAAATGGAGAAGAAATTAAGGGATCGTTTTATGAGCAAGAACTGCAGAAAACATATTTGGATCAGAATTAATAAATTAAAAAAAATATTATATTATTAAAATGCAATCAGATATTCTTAAATTTACAGACACACCATTAACGGATGAGGGAATTGAGAGATACGAGTACCATGCATACGAACCAGTTTCTGGAACAAATTTAAATAATCCTGGTGAGATTCGTATAAATATTGAACTGCACGATCAGTTCCTTCATCCATCTGAAAGTTATCTCCAATTTGAAGGTAGACTAACGAAAGCGGATGGAACTGCATATGCTAATGCTGACGTTGTGGCAATAACTAATAATGGTCTAATGCACTTATTTAGTCAAGCATCATATTCACTATCAAACCAAGAAATTGAAACTGTATTTCATCCAGGACAAACAACAACAATGCTTGGATTACTCAAATATCCTAACGATTTTGCACTAGCACAAGGTCTCAATCAACTGTGGTATAAGGATACTGGAACTGCTGCGAATATTGCAGGAAATACTGGATTTGCTGTTAGACATGCATATCTAATTGAGAAGCCAACAACTAAGGGAACATTTAGTTTTATTGTTCCATTGAAGCACATATTTGGCTTCTGTGAAGATTACGATAAAGTTATGTATGGATTCAAGCACACATTAACGCTTGTTCGCAAGTCTGATGATGATGCTATATTTAGACTGGCTGCTGCAGGAGCAGGAAAAGTAGACATCAAAAGTATTTCATGGTTTATGCCTCATGTAACTCCGTCCGATATGGAGAGAATGCAATTATATAAAAGTATTGAATCAAAAGTTTCGATTCCTACAGCATTTCGCGCTCATCAATGCGATACTATAACCGTTCCTCAGTCAACAACATTTACTTGGCGTCTTAGTGTGAAAACATCTCCAGAAAAACCAAGATATGTCATTGTGGGATTTCAAACAAATCTTTCTGGTAATCAAGAAGCCAATCCATCAATTTTTAATCATTGCGATCTTAAAAATATGTATGTAATGCTGAATCAAAATAGATATCCTACTGTTGATTACAATCTATCTTTTCCGAATCAACAGTATTCAAGGGCGTACAGAGATGCAGCGACATTTAGTGAAAAGTTTTACGGAATGGATCAGTTGATCACTCAAAGTAATATCACACCAAGTGATTACAAGGATCTTTTTCCATTAATGGTTTTTGATGTTAGCAAACAGTCTGAAAGACTAATATCGTCAGTAGTTGATGTTCAAATTAAAGCTACTTTTAATACTGCAGTTCCAGCTAATACACAAGCCTTTGCTCTTATAATTTCCGATAAACTGCTAAATTTTCAATCGGATGGACAAAAAATGAATGTGGTATATTAAGCCTCATAATAATCGTAATTAAAGGACTAAATAATCGAAAATAAATTATATATCACATGAAGTGATATATAATTAAAATGGTAATTATAAAATGCAAAGTATAAGTGTGGAAGGTGTAATATTACCAAATATTCCACTGTCAAATATTCAACTGATCGATGCAGTAAAAAAGTTAAAAATAAAAAACTTTAGAGGAGTATTCATGAGGAATGCACTGTTGAAGAGGCCTAACTCACATGAATGCGGAATTTTAAATTTAGACGATTCTGGTGGAAAAGGAACTCATTGGGTTGCATGGATGAAGAGCAATTTAGAAAAATGGTATTTTGATAGTTATGGTCTTCCTCCGCCTACAGAGCTAGTAAACTATTTGAAAAGTCCAATATATTATAATAGTGAAAGAATACAGCCTGATGGTGAAGTGTTTTGTGGACATCTGTGTTTGTATATGTTAAAGAAAGTTCAAGATGGAAATGATTTTCAAGAAGTCATAAATAATTTATATTAATAAAATAAAAATGTCTGTCGATAAGTTTGGACATACTGATACCGGATATGCACAGAGAACCACTGCTGAAGGTGTTACTTTATATCAAGCATTAAATACGTTTCTTAGACGAGATGGAGCTAACACTGCCATAGAAAATATAAATTTAGACTCACACAAGCTGATTAATGTGCTAGACCCTACTGATATCCAAGATGCTGCAACTAAAAATTACGTAGATTCGAATATAAGTACAAAAATATCTAATAGTGGTGATACAATGCATGGGGATCTCAATATGAATAATAATGGACTGCTAAATATCAGAAATCCAATTAATAATCAAGACTGTGCTACGAAAGAATATTGTGACATATCATCAGATAGTTTGTTGAACACTGTAAGACATGATTTTGAGAATATGGCTGATGCAGTTTCGAGAGAGTTAGCTACAAAACTTAATATTACGGGAGGTGATATGAATGGTAAAATTAGTATGAATTGGAATACTATCTCAGACGTTATGTTTCCAATCGATTCATATGATGTTGTTAGTCGAATGTATGTGCAACATGTAAACCAGAATGATGAGATTAGTTATAAGAAATTAGTCGCTATTGCAAATGAAGTGTCAGTAGTCTTAAACAACGATCCTACTGTGCAAAAGTATGTGAGTTATTTTAATTCAAGGTATGCCAAAGCTATTATTTTATCTGGAATAATCTCAGATATGTTTAGTTCTGAGGACGTTTTTGACGAATTTAAAAAGTTTATATTTGTTCGAGAACTAAAATTAATAATCATACAAATTATTGAAGATCTAAGTGAAAGTTTCTTTATGCAACTTAAGCGAAATTTATTGAAAGAAAAACTGCTTGATACATTAATTAATGGGTCAATACGTAAGAAATGCTATAGAATAGTTAATGAACTAGCTAATCGAATTAATCCCAATCGTAAAGATGCAGCACTGGAACTAATCACACAAAAGAATTTGACATTGATACAGATAGGCTATATACACATTGACGAGTCGTTACTACAGTAGGCCTACGGGTAATTTTATAACACTACAATGTGTTATAAAATTCTAATATTCCTTCAACAGCTGATTATAGTCTTCTTGTGAGAAATTGCCGTTGCATAAAATGACTTGCTGAAGTTTGATTTCAATTTTGTGCAGTTTTTCGATTGCTTTATTTATTTCATGCTTTTTGTTCTGTATATTAAACTTAGCTGAAAGGCTTGTCAGTATGCCAGAGGTAATGGATAATACAGTTATTGTAATCGGTGGTATTCCTACAATACTTGTCAGTGATGCAATTATCGTTGAAACAGATACCGAAGATATAACCGATGTATAGTATACAATTTTTATTATTCTTCTTTTTCGTTTTAGTTTCTGAATTTTTTCCTGAGACGCTATCAGTCTCTGGTTGAGATATTGTTTAGCTTTTTCAGACAAGGTAGTAGGACTGTTATGCATTCTTTTATAAAATTATTTTTTAACTTTTATGGTTTATTTTTTGACTCTGCATGTTCACGTACATGTAAGTTTATAATGTCCATAAGCTAATGTATGTATTCCATCATCCATTATTATACGTTTATCGTCATCGGCAGACAATGCTATTTTATTAATCTCCTCTGAATATATATCATGAAAATGGCTTCTTATAACCTTCATTTTTCTCCTTTGTTCCTCTCCACTAAGCAAACACTTTTTATAATCCTCATGAGTGATTGTTTTGTTGACAACATTCTTCTTAATACCCTTGCACTTCTTATGATCATCTCCTTCAAGCATTTTATAAGAATATAGCTTTGCTCTTAAGCCTACAAACTCTTCTATTTGTCTCCCCGCTGCTTCGTCTTTGAACATTCCCAAAACTTTCTTGTTTTGCCCCGATTTTATGCCAGAAGGATGATTCTGTGGATACTCACTTGTATCGAATTTTGTTTTAATGTCTTCACTAATGTCCTTATAAAAATCATCAGTTAAAATTTCATACATCAAAGAGTCAGTATCAGTGAATAAAAGCTTTGCTCTCTTGTTATATTTATTTTTGATGTAGTTGTAATGAAAATCGTACATTATTGTTTTACTTAAATCAAGTATGCACATGCCTAAGTAGATTGGTTTATTGTACACTAGCTCTGTTCTTTTCATATTAATAGCAATCAAGTTTTCGTCAAAGATTGTACAATGATCAAAATTAGGTTTTGATGCTAGTTTCGACGCTTTTATAGCATCTGTGACTAATCTAACATCCACTCTCTTTTCAATATTTTCCATAGTTTTGCCAAAGACTGAATTGTTCATCAGTTTGAAGAAATCCTTGTCAAAATCATTGCATGCTTTTGTTCTCAATTCTGTATTGAGGTCTATATACTCTTTCAGCCATTCACTCTCTTTAAATTTTATTCCTCTGTGAATTTTGGTTATTTTCAATCCTAGGCGTTCATATAATTTTAAAGTTTCATAATGAACAACGTATTTTTTCTTATTGTTTAAATTTGGAATTAATTTATTTACTGTAGATCCTTCAGGCTTTATACATTCAGGAGCAAGTGGATAATCATTATGAAGATCATGCAGTTCTTTTGAATATTTTAGGTCAACCTCTAATATGCAACTTTTATTTTTCCAGTTATTCAATTCATCATTAGTCATCCATTTAAATCCGTGGGTAGGTAATTTTTTTCGCATTCCTACTCCATATAAATTATTACAATCTAGATATGCCAAAAAAGATGATGGTTTGTTTTTATCAAACGCTTCACCCATGTATTTATTATTGGCTTTTCCATATCGATTTGATATAGTGCATATTCCACCACGTACTCCGCGCCTAATCATGAGTAGCATATCATAATCACTGAGGAGCTCCAAATTAACTTTTGTCATTTTTAGAGCAGCATCCCAAGCTAAGCCTGGAGACGTATAATACCATGCGGGATCTAATTTATAATTAGACATGCATACATCTCTAAAATTTTCAAATATATCAGCTAACAAAAGGACATCTGAAACATTATAGATATCATGATACTCTCTTAGTGAACGACAGCTAAATTCTTTCCATACATTTTCTGCATGCTCATAGTCCTCGTTGCTAATATCAGAATCATATAATTTTGAATAAAATACATGCTTTGGAGGTAGTTTAGTTTCATTGAGGCGTACAATTGAATCTACATAATCGTATGGATAAATACCCTTAACTAATAGAAGATCTCTTTGTTTTCCAGAATAAAATCTATTCAAATTTTTATACTGGTCCTTGTGAAGATTTTTTGAGAGTGATTCAAGACTGGAGGACATAAAACTGAAACTATCTAAAAATCTCAGTTCACGTTTAACATGCATTTCTTTCCCATCTTTTATGAATGTATCGACAATTACTTCTTTACTAAATGATATGTACTTTTCCTCATTAATGGGTATGCATTTTATATTTTCACCCTCTTTTCCGCGTAGTTTCTTGATAAATAAATGACCATCATAGCCAGAGAGATTATGAAATAGTACTGGAATAAATTTTGGGACTTTGAAATTTAGATTGCATTTATTGTGTGCAGCACCCCTATATGATCCAGTAAGATGGCAGTGATCTGTTACTCGATCTTTTTTTAACTTTTCACCGCATATATGGCATTTAGTAGCATTGTTAAAGCTCTCTTCATCTCTTTTGGTAAAGATCATTTTTTTACTAAACTTAAATTTATTATATATTGCTTTGATATCCTCTTCTAAACTATCTATGAATTTCTGAGCAACATCGTCGTCCTCTGAGGTTGCTGTAAATGTAACTGGAGCGTTGGAGTACAGAGTATCATCAAAACATTTAATGTAATAACAAAATGAGCTAGGGGTGTGTTTTTGATACTTATTTGTGTATGATTTATTTGAAGAAGGTTGACAAGAATGTACTGGTTTATTGAATGATTCAAAATCGGCATAAACAACAAAGGGTACTTTCATCGTTCTATTGTAATTAGTAAAACTCAACATAGTATTCGGTTCAGGTAGTTTAACTTTTGTGGGAGCATTTTTTTTACATTCCTTTTTATGTTTACTAAGGGACTTTTCTGTTGGATAGCTAATAAAACATCTTAAGCAAAAATAGCATTTACCATCATGCTTACTTATTTGAGATGATAACAATCTGCTTAGACTTTTTACTAGGCAATAATGTTGATTTTCATCTTCTGAAATTAAGAGCAATACCACTTGATGTTTTCTTTCATATTTACTGATCCTGAGTGGATATACATCATTTTCATATCCTAAAACATTCACGGAAATTTTCTTATTTTGTCTTTCAAATCTATCAATATCGCTTAATGCCATTGGGAAACTTATTCCACTAAAATTTAAAAGTTCAGCTTGTTTTCTAAGACTGCTGTCAATTCTTTCAGGATTTAATTTACTTTCTTTAGGATTCAATGCACGTGCAACTGCCCACTTAAAACACTGATCATCTTTGTTTTTCAAATTAATAATTGCCTTTTTATCTTTCAATTTCTTTGGTAAATCTATGTATGATGAACCTCTAAGAGGTCTGTACTTGACTGTATGCATTCTCAAATCAATAACTGATCGAAACACCCAGTTACTTCCTTGCATTTGAAAGTTAGCAAGAGACTCCATTGCTCGTTGCTTCATTCGTTTGAATACTTTGTTTACGTCGGTTGCTTTTAAATTCACTTCCGTTTTAGATTTAAATGAGGCAGGCTTTAAATTTTCTTCTCCTGTTTTAATATCAACTTTTGACATTAGGCAGTTTAAAGTCATTATAACTTTGGTCTGCCGTTTGCTAGCAAGTAAATTTATAATTGATTCTTTAGCACTATCTAAAAATCTATCTGGATCGTAACCTCCTATTCCATTTATTTTGTATTCTTTTGCAAATTTTTTCAAACCTGATTTACTTTCATGTACTTCAAAAGAATCAGTCTTGTTATACAGTTTTAATATTTTCTTTACAAATTTGGATACCTTTGGTTTGGGAGGTTTATACTCTTCAATAAATTTAATGAAAGCATTGAATTTCGTTTGAATTGTATTGTAGGCTTCATGAGCCATACTCTTGAGCGTTTGTACACTATTTTTGATCGATCCTATGGGAGATAAAAGCTTTTTAGGATTTAATATTGACGATTTTATTTCAGGGATTGGTTCATCGAGTATTGATTCACTTTTAATTTTAGTATTGATATTTTTAATGTTAGGAGCTTTTACATCAGAAATAAGTATGTCAGACATTGGTTTGCTTTTTATTTCATTTTTAATATTCAATTTTTCTAGCAGTACAGATTTTTTCATGTTCCAATAATCTTTCATATTTTGTTCTTTCGCAATTTCACGTAACTGTTTTACTGTCACATTTTCATTGACTGTCATTATTTATATATAGAAAATATTTTTTCTTTAAATTATTTTTTTCATTTTTTCAAAGTTCAGTACCAATTATATATCACAGTAAATGATATATAATTATTGGTTCTGTGCTTCTTCCATCCTTCTCTTATGCTTTTTAGACCTCAGGTGAAGTGTTTTATATTTATTAGTGTACGTTTCATTACACATATCACATGTCCAAATTTTTGAAGGATAATTTGTAATAACTACTTCAGTTTTTTCTTCCTTTTCATCACTGTCACTGCAAGTAGTACAGCTGGAGTTAATAATAAAATTTTTAAGACTATCCAACAGATTCGCTGATATTTTTGAAACACCTTGTATATCAGGTTCATACCATTGAATTAATTCATTGAATCTTTTGAGCATTATGTGATCCTTCTTTGACATTTTATATAGAAAAATATTTTATTTAAGAAATTTTTTACAAAATAATTTTATATCTTATAAAATTGTATTATCAAATATCTGACTACTTCAATTCTATAAAACCTGCATTCTCTCTGTTATTGAAACCATCAATTTCTGCGTATAGTTTTCCAATAAATTTTCCTTTAATGATTTTTCTTACTAAAAATTCAAATTGCTTAGGATATTTTTCAATCTTCTTTGCTTTTATATAATCGTTAATAGATTTCGTTGAAAAGACTTCAATAGTATTATCTTCACCATTTTTTATTACTTTCAGTATATATGATTCACCATATGTACTCTTTATTGGTTTAATATGGTTAACAAGATATGCTTCATCAACTTCTAGATCTTGAAATTTGGTAATTGGAGTGGATGTGGAGTTGTTTGTCATTTTATTATATAAAAATATTTTATTTAAGAAATTTTTTCATTATATCATTTTGAAATTTTATAAAATTATTTTAACTTTTTCAATTTCTACTAGAATTATAGACCATGCAGGGAAAAATAGACTTTATGATCAAATATTTAACATTTTCGATTTCTACTAGAATTGTAGGACATGCAGTGGGCTGTTTTTTATGAATCTGTATATTTACTTCTTTCAAATTTTCCTGTAAATATATGTAATGCAGGAAAAAGTGAAAATATTTGTTTAACTTTTTAACTATTTTTTTATTTTTCCTGTAAATATAGAACATTAAGGGAATTTTTGGTACTTTTTAAACTTTTTTCATTTCTACTGTAATTATTAGTCGTTCAGGGAAAAGTTTGTATATTTTTCAGAAAATATTTATTTATTTATTTTTTAATTTTCTCCTATAATTATAAAACGTTCAGGGAAAAGTTTGTATCATGCTAGTGATTTACTTTTTTTCAAATTCTACTGTAATTATAGCTCGTGCAGTAAAGTATTTTTTAACTTTTTAAAAATTTTGAAAAATCTATATTTTTTAATTTTTTAATTTTCTCCTATAATTATAAAACGTTCAGGGAATTTTTCCTGCATGCCGGTGAACTGTCATTTATATACTACTCACGTGTTATTTGAAATCGTTTTAGTTTTCGTTCTACTATATACCTGAGTATTATTCTATTTCTTTTCGTATTAAATTAATATTTAAATTAATATTTAATTTAATACAGTCGTTGAAGTTACCAATCGTTAAGTAAGATATCTAGATTCAGTCAAATCGAGGACAGGTAAAAATTCCAAAATAATTACTAGAGGCAGTTTATTAGGGATTTGAATCCTGGACTATTTGATGTCAGGTCCTCATTTTACCTCATATTAAAAATTGTAGAATCAGGTTCCTGACATACATGTAGATAGTGAGTCAATATTCCGTGCAGAGAAATGGGCTACAGTCTCTAGGTTGTAGAACAATTGTATAGTCATCATTAGACGACGGGTTCGGTACTGAGCGCACTAATCGCTGATCCTTTTAGCACAGAACTGCGATGGAATTATAGAATCACGACGAATCAATGAAAGAGGACGCAAAAAGCTACGATTAACGTCAGTTTTCATTTTGTATGGACACCACAGACACGATTATCTGAAATTCTAATTCAAGTACATTTACTATAGCTCATATACTATAGCTATTTTCTATTACAACGTATTACAGATTGTAACTATATCGATGTAGCACAAATAGTACAAATATACCAGGAAGTTTTGCTTGAAACAGTATATACCGAAAACAATAGTATTATGGACTGTATTATGTAGTATTATGGCTTGAAACAGTACATACCGAAAGCAATAGTATTATGAACTGAGTCCGTAGCATAAAGGCAAAGATACCAGAATGCGAATCAGTAATACATTTGCATCTAATTGCAAATCAGTTAATCGTTAAATAAATTAATAGCAGGGTTCAAATTCAGTATTAGAATATCACCGGAATACTTCGAGACTGGAAACTAACGATAAACTTTCTTCTCTTTCATCTTTACTCTTATTTTAATTTTTACTGGCTGGAGCGGTTAGCGATATCGGTAAGATACTCGAACGCGGATCAGTATGTGCGGGGTTCAAATCCTGAGCTCGCCCGTCACTGACACGGCTTTCGAGTGAGGAAACTGACGTTAACATTAGCTTTACCAGTTTTATCTTATTAACGAAACACTCACATAGCGACAATTTTTAAAAATGCCGCAATTGTTTGACGTAGGTTACGGCTACAGCACACCCAAGACGTGGGCCGGTAAGGTTTTCTGCATGCTCTACGCTATGGCAGGTATCCCTCTCAACCTCGTCATGTTCCAGAGCATCGGCGAGCGGCTCAACATCTTCTTTACGTACCTCCTGCGTCACTGCAAGAAATGTCTGCGCATGAAGTCCATCGAAGTCTCGCAAACCAACCTCATCATCATCTGCATGAACATGTCCAGTATCGTAGTGGCAGGCGGGGCGTACGTCTTCAGTAAGTTCGAGAATTGGTCCTACCTCGATTCTTTCTACTACTGCGTCATCACTCTGACAACGATTGGATTCGGCGACTACGTGGCACTACAGAGAAACGAGGCTCTTCAGAATCGACCCGAGTACTTCATATTCAGTCTCGTCTTTATTCTCTTCGGTCTGGCCATTCTCTCGGCTGCCATGAATCTGCTGGTGCTGCGGTTCCTCACGATGAACACGGAAGACGAGAGGAAGGACGAGCTGCAAGCTGTTGCCGCGTCGAGAACAGCTGTGCGTCTAGACGGTGACGTCATCACATCGAGCGGTGGGCGGGGCCTAATGATGCAGAAACAATACACACAGCTACACGATCAACGACAACTGCAGCAGCGGCAGCAGGAGACCACTGAATATACAGACAGGACATCTGTCTGCAGCTGCACCTGCTATGACTTCCGCTCAAATTATTTCAGATCGAGAAAGAAGAAGGTAAGTTATTCTCTGACGTCGGGTGCGGGAGGTGGCAGCATTATCGCTCAACTGCTGCAGCCTGTGCGAGTGCTTCAGGCCATGACACGAATTCATGCGAACAGAGATAACGAATGGTTCGCCAGAAATACTGTATTCGGTCAAAGACGAAACTCTTTCTGAGATTTTACTCTTGTTCAAGCCATTTTTCTAACGTCCAGTAGCGAAATAGTTGAACTTTATCTTTTTCGTACGCATTTCTCCGTAAATTTCTCGGAATACTCGTGCAATAATTTTTTACATCTAAAGGAATATTCAATCTATGAACCTGTACTTAGGTTTAACTATTTATGAACCTGTTTTTAGGTTAACCTAGCAGAAGTACCAAAAAATAAACTATAGTAATAATAACATGCAATATAGTGAAATGATCAAGCAAGTTAATATCTATCACTTTTAATTATTCACGTTTAAATCATTAGGCAATTTAGTCCTTTTTCCGCGTAACCAGTCCTGTGAATGTCAGAAAGTTTACTCTCAGATCAGCAAGGCCGGAAATCGAACACACGAGAGTTCAATTCACCTAAGGATTAGTCATTCAAAATATCATGATGTTACCTGACGTCTCTAACGACTATGCCATTAAGATACAATAGAGAAATCATTGCCCGTGGTGATTCCTAACACTTTTAATACCACGTGTATATATCCTTTGGCATCTACATGTGTATTAGTCAATTACATATTTATCGGTCCATGTAAATTAGATATTTTATACTCAGGTCGACTTATTAGGGGATCGAGTCGACATGATCTCAGAGAAGCTCAAGAACGCTCATTTAAATAACTAGATGCTACTTGAAGCTGCACTATCGGAGCCATTTAGCAAACTAAATAGACTATTTATCTTATTGCGATTATATAATTTATATTATTTCAAAATCAGATACATATATTGAAAAAGACTCAACAGAATATGGCACCGTAGACTTTGAATGAACAACTAGGCCTACAACAATGCGAATTCAGTCGGTCAGAAAATTAACGGAAGTTAAAGAAATTAACGAAAGAAAACTAACGAAATAAATTTGTTGACTTAACTGAATTGTCTTTTACTCAAAAGAATATCAGTGAAAGAGGAGCCCACGATTTGAATAGTGCATTAGTTGAACCGAAATTGGAATTAGAGCTGATTACGTTACTGAATTGCAATAATTCATTTAGAACAAAATCAGCTAAACGCTTTGCCAAAGAAAACAAATCCTAGGCTCGTCCTTTACAGAAGTTCTTTCGCGTAGAAGACATTCTGTTTAGTCTTGCAAATTGTGGGTCTCTCTTTTTCTCTCTCTCCTTCTCTCTTAGTGCATCGGCAGGTCCATGGTATATAACACCTCTACTCATCTCTATCTACCGTCTTTCTCTTCATGTCCACATACGAGTGGATCTTTAAATTATTTATATAACATTCTTTTGATATACCATTACAATTCTTGGGGGATTCTGCTTATGATGAGGTGGGTCCCCTATCCTTCCTCAGCTTCACCTAAAATTTACTGGGCAGGGGTGTCATTCCCTACGAAAAAAATGCTGTTTACCCATTTTGGCTCTAGCAGTATGATATTCAGCAAGATGATCCAGCGCACACTAGCACGTGATACGATATCCACTAGGACACAGTAGCACGTGACAGGGTATCCACCAGGACACAGTAGCACGTGACACACCAGGACACAGTAGCACGTTACAGGGTATCCACCAGGACACAGTAGCACGTGACAGGGTATCCACTAGGACACAGTAGTACGTGACAGGGTATCCACCAGGACACAGTAGCACGTGACACACCAGGACACAGTAGCACGTGACACACCAGGACACAGTAGCACGTGACACACCAGGACACAGTAGCACGTGACAGGGTATCCAACAGGACACAGTAGCACGTGACAGGGTATCCAACAGGACACAGTAGCACGTGACAGGGTATCCCACAGGACACAGAGACGTTTTTAAAATATAAAACCGGATGTTAAATTTTTATTGAATACTCCATAGGAATATTTTTATTGAATGTTCTTATCGAATTAAAAATAATAATATTCAATAGCAGCATGAATTACATCGAAATCATTGATCAACGAGCAGAAAAGTGATATATTCTCTAACTATACAACACCATTTGCAGGTCAATAATTCAAACTATTGTATATTAATTGTTAATTTGTAAAAGACTTTTATAATATATTCGGTAATTCTGACACTAATGAAATATTTCATGTGACATAAAAAACAGCAATCAGAGAAAACAAACCTACGCTATATGAAATAAATTATATATTTTAATAAATTAAATCTAAAACAATAATGAAAGTAGTTTAAAATCATAACATATCCAAACACAAATGAGTACCAGCAAGATCAGAAGCCAGGTACATAGCATGTTAGAATAAATTGTAAAATTCCAATCATGAATTAAATAATTATAAATTATACTAATTTGTATCATGTAAGTAGCCTATATCATAAGTAGAGAAATTACTATCAGCATCATCAGCATTTCCCCTTAAATCCCAACTTAACTAGGGTCGGGAAATGAATAGACCTCCTCCTCACTGTCTGACACCATATCCTCAGTCAATCCACTATTTAAGAAGGAAAATTACTATACCACTTAAGAAATTTCGTATTACAATTTTTGATGTAGTTTGAATTTTAAATGTTTATAGTAACAACTTCGATTGAACAGATTGGTTAACTTCTACACAATCAACTATTTGTCAGTTAAACTTAATCAACTAGCAGTTCAAGCTAGTACGTCAAAAGATCATTAAAAACTCAAGTACGTAGCATACAAGCCTAGTAAACAAAAGATTGCAGGTTCAAATCGACTCACATACGGCTTGAATAATGTTCTTGTGATACTTATATACATAATCACACACATTATACTAAACCAAGGAGTCTTATAACTACAGAACACATCATAAGAACACATCGTAAGAACACATAATAAGAACAAATGATAAGAGCACAATACAACAATACATAGTAAGAACAAATGATAGCAATACATCACAAGAACACATAATAAGAACAAATGATAAGAACACATCACAAGAACACAAGATAAGAACACAATAAGATCAAATGATAAGAACATATCATAAGAACACAGATAAGAACACATGATAAGAACACATGATAAGATCACGTGATAAGAACACTTCATAAGAACGCATTATAAGAACCATAAAAGTCTTTATTCAATTATTTCACATACAGGTATAGCACAGAGCCATGCAAAATAATGAACTCTAGACAATCAATCAAATTTTGCACGAATAATTAGAGAAAAGGTCAAAACACAGGAGACTTACAGAGATCCAATAGACCACAAAGACACCAAATCAGTCAGTCTACACTGAAGTATTAGCAAGAAAATAGCTTAATCACATATACTAAAAGTAAAGTTGGGCTTGGAGTATTTCTTATAAACAGTTAACTATCTCATATTCCTACATACAAGTACATGTGAATACACAGATAACATTACAATAGCTTTCAGTGCAGGGGTTGTTAGAGAGATTAACTATAAAAACATCTTAACTCATAAGGGATAAATAGAAGAGCTATCTAGTTTGATCATACGCTTGCACTGCAAAAGCAAATCCTGTTGAAATTCCGTGTGAACAACAAACGTTTTAAAATCCGACCAACCGCTGATTTAAGTGAAATGAAACCTTCTTAGAAGGTTTGTCCAAATGTGAGTAGCTAGAATTACAATCATATCAGTAGAGGCCCAAAATGAAAAACTTAAAATAAAATCTCTCCCGAAAACACAACAAATACAAGTCATTAAAATCGAATATGCACCGCTAAAAATCCAAACAAGCATAAGGATGTTTTCCACTTACGAGGCTACAAGAAATATTTCATAATAATTTACATTTTAAGAAGCCTGCTGACCACAGTTTGAAGAAGTTTTAAAAAATATTATTTGTGCGAGAATTTTACTAGTAACTGCAAGTTTCAAGTAGGCCTACTTCAAAAACATTGTTATCATCAAATACTGTTAAAAATAAATAATAAATCTAAAACGTTCAAACATCTATTATGCTAAAATAATTATGAACCTGGATTTTCCAAAGCACGTAATCGATGAAAAAATATAATAATTGTGCTTAGTAGTCAAAGAATCAACAATACACAATGAGAGAAGCATAGCTACAGTATCAAAGTAATGACAGACAAGTGTTAGATATAAGACATTTAAGAATATAGAGTAACTGACAGCAATGCACATTCAATAAAGATAATATAGGCAGGTACTACAGTGACGGGCAAAGTCTTCCTGGAGTTGTGTAAGAAGAGAGAGATAAAAGCCAATCAATGAAATAAGTGTCGTACATTTTTACACTATTCAACATGGAAGCATGTAAAGCAAAACGATTTGGAACATTTCTTTCTACCATCACAAATATATGAATCAATAGCATAATCTATACCAGAAAAATCATTAGCTTTCATTGTTTTACTTTCACCTTTAAACAGTAATTTATTGGATTCATCAGCATTTACTCTTCCTTCAGCTCCAGATATTAATTCATTACTATTTTTATCTGTTCTGCAAACATTAGACTTCAATGTCAGCACGTTACTTCTATCTCTGTTTCGATAGACTGGACTTAACTGTTGTCGCTGAGCTTCTAGTTTGGTGTCCATGTTACGACATTTGCTTTCATTCAATACACTCAATTTCTGTATCGCCTTTGAAATACTTAACTCAGGATCACTTCCAGCAGGGGCAAAATTACAGCCGTTATTCTTTTCACTGAACCACTTTCTGACAACAACAGTAGCATCTATCTCAGTTTCAACTACTGAGCCTACAGCATACTTGTTAGTTTCAATTTCATTGGTTAAACTTAATTTTCGTCTTGCTACCGGAGCCCTTTTAATAGTTTTAAAGTATGCATCAAGATCAATAACTCCGGTTTTATTTTCAAGTCTTTCTTCTGTATTAACTTTATTAACGTCAGTTTCCCTGCTGAGAGCTTTGCGTTTATCTTTGATTTCACTTAGCCATCGTCTTGCAGCAGGCATATCTTCAGCATCAGCTTTTCGAATAACCTTCGTCTTACTTTCAGTAACAGAATCAGAGAGTTTGCAGAGATTAGCAGTAGGACTAATTGGTGTGTTTGACGTTAGAGGATCATCAGTATCAGTCGAGCGATTTCTCTTTCTAGAAAATGATCGGTTTAACGTTGCAGGCAAACTATTGTCTAGTTTAACCAACAATCTAGAGGACTGTCTTCGTTGCTTTACGTTCACATTGCCCTTAGGCGATTCAAATCCTCGATTAAAATTGTCACCGCCACTGTTGACTTCAAAATGATCACTAGAGACCATAGAAGATTGCAATGCTCTTACCGCTGGTAGTCTCAAACTTAATGCCGTTACATCTGAACTTTTACCCCCTTTTCTATTACTGCTCTTGAAATCCATATAGTTCTTTCTGAAGCGACTACAATTAAATACAATCTCATTTAAATCACGTGATAATATAGGTTCCTGGAGCGGTTTGAGAACATCCAATTCTTTATTTAGACGTGGCATCTCCTCAGCTACTGAACCAGAGTGAAGTCTGGTGGGGTATTTTCGTAAAACTGGAGGGTTTTCCTTGTTAGAATCTCTTGCTATAGAGGACCACAGATTTCCAGACAAAGACCTACTTCCAGATCTGTCACATGTTGATGACGCAGTAAATCTAGCGTGATTTGCAGCATCACCATTTGTCGCAATTGTTATAGGTGAAGTAACTTTGGCATGACTGGGTGAACTATGCAGTGATAGAGTTCCTTCAGGCTCAGATATTTCAGCATGCTTGGGTGGCACTCCAGTGCGCTTAGATATTTCAGCACAACTGGATAGCATTCCAGTACAGTGAGACAAGTCAGAACTTGTAGCTATTTCAGTACCTTTCAAAGGCTTTTTAGTAATCTTAGATGACAATTCATTACGCTTGGGCTTCAATTCAGTACACTTGGATGACAGTTCAGTACTCTTAGACATTTCAGTACCCTGAGATGGCTCTTCAGAACTCCTCGGTGATTCAGTATCTTTAGATGGATTTTCAGTACTCTTTAATGACCTTGTAATACTCCTCGGTGACATTTCAGTAGCCTGGAGTGATATTTCACTATTCCTGCAGGACATTTCAGTACTCCTGGGTGGTTTATAAGTACTCCTTGAAGACATTTCAATACTCTTGGATGACATTTCACTACTCTTGTATGATATTTCAGTACTCTTAGATAACATTTCACTACTCTTGAATGACATTTCACTACTCTTGCATGACATTTCAGTACTCTGGGAAGACATTTCAGTACCCGTGGTTGACATTTCAGTACCCTTGCATGACATTTCAGTAATCTTGCATGACATTTCAGTACTCTTGGATGGCTTGTCAGGACTCTTTGATAAATTTACTGCTGTTGATGTAGCACTCATTATTTGTTGTTTAATTGGAGACAAATTATTAGCATGTCTACTTCTTAAATAGTAGGAATTAGAACTAGACTGTTGTGAAGAATTAAGCTTGTGTACATCATCCAGGGTTGTAAGTTTGATAAAACATTCCGTTGCACCTGCTAACCCGCATTTAAAAGGACTATTGTGCCATAATGATTGAGGGGATACACTTTCTTGAATTGTATGTTTAACTGCAAGCAAACCGTTATCAATTGCAGCTGATTCTTGAGCGTCATCAGACTTTTCCATACACTCACTGTCGGTGGAATTTGCCAGACTCATTACAATGTCTGGCAACAATAAGGCTGATTTCGTAGGTTCATTCTGAGATGTCATTGGAGAAGGAACAATGGAAGTTTTCAACCTTCTCACTTTTTTAACAATACTGTCAGAAGTAAAACTCTCATGTAGAGATGAATTAACGCCTTTACCAAATTCTTTCCTACCACTAATACAACTGCTGGATTTAGATGCAGAATTCTCAAACCAATAAAGCGAATCACTGACTGGAGGAGTACTCTCTTGTCTTAATGTCAGTGCCGATGCTTGAGGCAAACAAGAGACACCTGAAGTTAATAATTCATAGTCTGAACAGCCGAGACTCTGCACTGATACATTGCTGTCGCCAATAGATAAACCTTTTCCGGAATCACCGGGACTGTATGGAACATCAGTAGCCTGACATGTTGATTCCAGCTGTTTCTGTTTGTCAGACTTCAAGTTAGCAAATATACCCTTCACCAGTTTGCCTCTGGCAGAATTCCTTATTAAACGTCCATCAGCTTGACTGAAGTTATTTAATGCATCTGATTCAAAAGGTTTAATTTCAGCGAGGTTCGGTTTTTCACATTTATCTGTTTCACACTCAGGTTGCCGCAATGAAAGTTTAGAATCAAACATGACAATACAATCTTGATCTATACCAATGTCAGATTTTTCTGTAAAAAGTTGCCTAGGAGCGGAAACATGCTGCTGATTAGAGTGTTTGCTTATCCTACGAGATGTTGGTGACAGTATATTCAGTTGAGCAGAACTACAATTATTCTTCAAAGCATTAAATTTGCACTTATCTAAAATACGTTTATTCCGATTTGGTGCAAGCAAAGTAGCGTCGGCTTTTTTAATAGCATTTAAATCAGCTTCTAATTTCTTCTTTCTAAATGAACATGACGAGAGATCCAAAGACAATTCAGTCACACAGAATTCAGATGTCTTATTTCTCTTTTCTGAGTTCTGAAGAGGATCGACAGTCAAAACTGATGCTGAGACACAAGAGTCTCTCTTAGACTGGCTGTCTGTATCAGATATGTGTTCAAGTATTTGTTTACTAGCATCGGCAAAAGTTGTTTTTTCCTTCTGTAATAAACTGCATGATTTTCTCCTATTTGGACTGCTTCTGCCAGGCAATTGTTCAACTTTGAGTCTTGTCTTATCTGAAAATTTACTAAATTTCTCAGAACACTTGAAAATCTTGGACTCATCACCATCAAGTACATTCTCATCGAAATCATCATCATAATTGTCAATCATAACATCATCGTTATCATCATCATCATCATCGCTTACAGAAACATAGCTGCTATCACTATCGGAGTTTATAGTTTCAGCATCACTTTCTCCTTCTTCTTTCACAATGCTTGCGCTAGTGTCTCTTTTAACAGCTTGATTTAACATCTCACAGATGAAATCGTCCACAACGTCTCCTGATCCTGCAATACAATCAAATATGCTGATATCTCCAATGAAATACTGGATCTCAGATATTTGTAAAATGAATAACCTCAATACAAGGCATGGCGCAGGTTAAAGGTATATGGTTTCGTTCTTGGATTAACGAGAAAAATATTTCACACCATGGCAGACATAAACACAATTATTCCACTCCATTATCTAGACATTAAAAATTTATGCTAAAAGGTTTGCATTTTGAATATGATATGTAGAAAATATTTAATTTGAAAAAGTTTCTCACTTTGCTTTAATTACATACAGCTCAAGGTTATCGCAGATGACTAGCATCATCTTTGCATGAAAGTTTATTGCATTAGTGAAATAAAGAAAATACCTCGATGGCTCGTAACCCATTGGCTAGATTCATTTTTTATGTCTCCAAATTTTTCCTTTAAATTGTCTGTTTCCTAAAATAGCAAATTAAAACTTAAATTAAAATTTGTAATTTTAATTAAAACTTAGCAAAACAGTAAATTAAATCTTACAAGCAAAGCAAAATTTCTAAAAATAGTTGCATTTAGAACAGTAGTTAAAGGAGTTAGACTTGGATGATATACTGCTAAGCTGACGAAATTTAAACAAAAATTGATGTTGTTAGCATGATTCTAAAAAACGGTATTAAATTAGAAATTACCATAACAGTATTTGAATAGTTAATATGTATACAATCGATTCAAGTATTAATGATAGAACCGACTGTACCAGTCTCAATATTTATTTATTTATTTAGATCACCAAAAAGAGTCATTCAACCCTGTACAGTTCACAAGCAATGCAAACAAACAAGTAAATGCAATAAGTGAGCACAATTTAAATGTGAACCATGGTGAACTTAAAACGAAATATAAGTAGAAATTAAAGAATTGAAATAAAGAAATTCAAAATAGAGAAAATTAATGATAATAGGTAGGCATAATTATACATTTAAGATCAGTATCATTAATAACTATTTAATAAGTACTGACGAAGATTAATATTGAAACAGTTAACGGAACGAGATGATCGTAAATTAGGTGGAAGGGATAGCTAGTATCTAGGGCCTTGTACAGCGATATACTTTTCGCAACAGAAGGTTCTGAACGATGGTATAGTAAATTCCGAAACTTGTCGAAATTTATAAACAGAATTTACAACATTATTTAATAGCAACGAATAGTTGTAACATAAAGGCATATCATTATGAATAAGTTTATACAGAAATACGCAACAGCAATGTTTATGAATATCACTTAACTTTAAAATTTTAAGTTCTTTAAATATATTGTTCGTATGACTACGAAACTGCATGTTGAATTATTCTAATTGCTCGTTTTTGGAGTACTATCAATTCGTTGAGCAAGGCTTCAGAAGCGTTCCCCCAAACAATGTTACAATAAATTAGATGCAGATATATTAGACTGTAGTATAAATTTAACATACAATGTTTAGGTAACTTAGTTTTAACCCGATGGAGTAATCCAATGGATTTGGCTAATTTTTGTGCAGTATAAGAAATATGATAGTGACATGATAATTTTTCATCAAGAATCACTCACAAAAATTTAGTCTTAACTATTCTAGAAATGTTGATATCATCTATGTATATATAAAAATTTTCAGAATTATTGTTATATTTGTATTTATACCCAAATAGCATGTAATTGGTTTTTTGTATATTTAGAGATAATCTATTCGCTTTAAGCCAGTCAGAGAGTGCTAGGAGTTCAGTATTAGTTGAATTCATTAGCTTCAAAATATCAGGGTTTGTGCAGATAATATTTGTATAATCTGCAAATAATATGAAGGTAAGAATTTTACTAATCTTGGATATGTCATTGACATAAATCAGAAACAACAAAGGTCCCAATATTTAACCTTGCGGGACACCACATTGAATAGTTCTATAATTTGATTCTGAATTATTATATACCACATATTGCTGTCTATTGGTTAAGTAACTTTTTAGAAGTGTATTAAATACTCCCCTAAAACCATACATTTCTAGTTTTTTAAGTAATATTTCATGGTTTAAAGTGTCAAAAGCTTTTGAGAGATCTATGAAAATACCCAAACAAAATTCTTTATTGTCAATAGCTTTAGACACCCTATCATGCATGTTTAATAGGGCCACATATGTAGAGTGCTTTTTCTTAAATCCATATTGGGCTGAAGTAATGATTTTGTGATGGTCAATAAAAAAGAGCATTCTATTGACAATAATTTTCTCAAATAGAAATCCATCAGCAAAAAAATGTAATTTAATATAAATACAATGAAGAATGTTAAAATAATTGAGCTAAAATAAATTATAAATTTATTAATTAATTAATTAATTTATTAATTATTGAATCTATTAACAGTAAATTAACTCAAGTTCTCAAGTACAAGAACAAGAACCTGAGCAAAGCAGAGTCTGAGGAACTGAGAAGTAACAGATTTAAAAGTAGGATGATGACATTGTGCCAGAAAGTTCTGAAGGAAGCAGAAGTGGAGAAACGTGAAATCAGTGAGAAGATACTAGTGCGAGGCATGACACTTATGCTGAAGGCACACATGGATTGGTTGTACATCCAGTAAATTGTTGGTAAGTAATTCAAAGAAATACAAAAATTGTTGGTAAGTAATTCAAAGAAATAAAATAAATACACCATTAAAATACTATACAGAAATGTTACATATTTTAAACTTTAAAGATGGTAGAGACTTTCAAAAGAAATCTATAATATTAAGGATAAGTAGAGCTATATCTGCTTTCCTCCCAGAAAAAAAAAAAAAAAATGCATAGTCCAACTTAATAAAAGGAACATAACCTTACCAGTATTGGCTTAGAATCCCAAAGAATACCTACAACATATAATAAACCATATCATCAATAAAACTAAAACTCTAGTGCCTTCACTAATAAAGGTAAAACACAGAGAAGAAATTTATACCGCTAGGCGGTATTAGGCAGGTTTACAACGTTTAGTAACCTCACTCACAGTTTAAGGGAGTATCTGGTCTGGCTGAGAATTGAATTATTGAATCTATTAACAGTAAATTAACTCTATTCCATATTTCAAGATTAACTGAGCCAAAAATCAATCAGGTCTCAAGTACAAGAACAAGAACCTGAGCAAAGCAGAGTCTGAGGAACTGAGAAGTAACAGATTTAAAAGTAGGATGAAGACATTGTGCCAGAAAGTTCTGAAGGAAGCAGAAGTGGAGAAACGTGAAATCAGTGAGAAGATACTAGTGCGAGGCATGACACTTATGCTGAAGGCACACATGGATTGGTTGTACATCCAGTAAATCTAGGTACCCATACACAATCGTACATGCACTTACAATAGTAAAAGGATAAAGATAAAGATGGATAGAGAAGCCCAAAGGCATTGCCATATACCCCATACACAAAAATCAAGAACAATACTAGATAGTATTATAGGCAATATAAAATGTAAAATATTTCAGCTTTGTTTTAATCAATCAATAAAACATTGTTAAGTATTACTTCATAACTGGCAAAGTTTTGATATTCATATTGAAGGCAAAATGAACAAAGCTTAACATTACTGAAGCATTTTCAAAAGTCTAGTCTTAATCAGATGCCACTAAGAATTGTTAGCTCAGTCTCCAGATTGCAGGAAAGAATTTTCATCTGATGGATTAAATGAAGAAAATGAAGAGCCACTACCATTAAAATAAAATTTAGAAAAGTCTATTTAAAAGTTAGTCTTACAAGGATCTGGCTTAATGATCCTATTATCTTCTAGATAACTTTTTCCTACCAGCTTCGGATCAGCACTAAGCAGATGGCCTACAAAAATACATAAAATATATACTTCAATATGCCTAAAAATATGTATGTAAAATAGACATGAATAATATAAAAAAGTGTAAACTACGTTTGTATACTAATTTAAATTTTAAAATATTTATCAAATACTATATGCTATGCGATACTAGGCGAAACTTATGCTAAAATATTCTATTGTAGGTATCACAGTAGGATATGATAAATCATTGCAACGATATGTACTGTACACTTGTTACAGTGGCAAAGTTTAAGAAATATAACAACCATAGCCATCTAGGTATTTGCCGGACTTACAAAGTAATTGAAATAAAATACCATACCTCATTTGATCACCGGACTGGCACCCCTTAGGATCTGTTTCTTTTTCTTCAGCACATGTTTTTTCAGATCATTTGGGGTGAATCGATTAGTAGTCACATGTGATGGGGGAGGGGCATCCCAGATAACATCATCCTTACATGAGGAAATAAACGTTAAACCTTTATTATTACTATTATTATTAGTATTAAATGTAACGAGTCAATGCTTAAATCTGTGTATAAATTCCTCCCTAAACAGTGAATCCACTGTACATAATTTTACCCATAGTGTAAGCACTGTTAGTAGAGAAGGAAAATTGTTTTAGGTTAAGTAATTAAAAAATTTGTTTACTTCAAAACCACATTGTCCATGTCCATAAACAAATACACTTTGGCTTCCTGTTTGAATGATTTAGCTATCCTAATTAGGCCAAATTACTTCAAAATTCTGCTAGCTAACGTGTCAATTAATCATAAGATACCATTTCCACACCTTTAAAATAAAGCAGACTTCAACAAGGATAATATGACTTCTTCGAAGCTTTATAGTACTTCCTGCCTTGATCTATATTTTCACTAGTTAGTTATTATGAACATACAGTTTTCTTTAGCTATGATTAACCCTTGATATTTCACATTATCAACATGCAGACATTTACACACAAATACATATATATAATAAAATAGACAAGTAAATAAATGCATGGTCAAAACAAGGACACCAGTTACCTCTGTCCTTGACAATGGTCAGAGTTTTAAGATCCAATTCATCACTTTGTGACACTGATGCCAACTGTTCATACTGTACATAATACAACATAGAAGAATGTACGAGTCACTGCATAAGAACAATAGGTCTGTAACACCTAAAACTTCTGGTAATTAATTAATCCAATCATTTCACAGTATGTAAAAGACCTCACCATTTTAATTATACAAAGTCCTGACTTCACCACTTTAATTATACAAAGTTCTGGCAACAGATATTTGATTTTTAAAAATAAAACATTCATGCCACTTAATTATTGATAAGATTTAATAATCATATGACAAAGTACTTTTAAAGCCATATCATTGCATTACAAAATTAAAGATAACAAGTTAAAGATATGACTTAAAAAACAATAAACTCACCACCTGTCTAAAATATATTCTGAAGTTTATATGTGTTGTGTCTGGGAGAGTGACAAATAAACCGTTAACAGCAATTGTCATCTTACCCAGCTATATGCTAAGTAAGGTTTGGATAAGGCATGGACTTCTGTGAAGGGACAGTTGATATATGGAGTGCTCTTTATAGAGCTATAAAAGCAGACTCTGAATCTTAATATGTACTTTAGATCTGCCACTTGGCAGAACATCATAGGTAGAGAGATTCGTACATTATAAAAGCCACCATATGTAATTTAATTTATCATTTTTAGTTAATAAACTCGAACTCCAGAAGGGAGGAACTACTCAGCTGGAATGACCTGTTACAACTTCAAGATTATACTCCGTGATGAGTATAGGCAGGAATCACATCCAGCCCTTGCACAAAATATTAAAGAGAGGATGAGACACCTAACAACTGAGCTTCAGAGATTTGAGGAGGAAAGTAAATCATTATGGGCACTGAGTCACTGACTAGGCAAATAACACTTAAAAACTTGATTACTAGTGCATCAATAGTTAACTAACATTAATAAATATTATTTATTTGTCAATACAAAATTTAGTTAAACAAGTGCACCTTTTTGATTATTGCATCCAAGTTGGTCATATATTTATTGTAGTATATCGTAGCATATTGCCCAAATCCATGCTTTTCTTCATCCATTTTAGATAATGTCTTTCAATCAATTGAAGTTAGACCTACTATAAATACATTTACACAATTTACACCTGCAGTATTTACCTGTAACTAGGACACACATTTGTATTGGTTTAATTTGAATAATAAATTACTTCACATCCATAGAATATTAACAAACGGTTAACAAATGTAACTTTTCTCACAGACTGTTAAATATAATTTGACTCCAAATATTAAAGCCAGAGTCTTATTGAAAAATTCACTTAGTTAGAGTATAGCTAAAAATTTAAATTTAAATTTAAAGTGGATATTTGCATAACAAAAGAATATGGATCATCCCTAGTTACATTACTACAAGAACAAATGCCTGCTTTGTGGTTTATCTAACAGAATTCCCCGTGTTGTTCCAACAACAACAGTAACAACAACAATACGATTAGAGTGCTACTGTTGTCCATGACAACACTGAGCACTGTGAAACCAAATCAAAACCGATGAGCAGAGTGAGGGGTCCATAAAATGTGCGAGCCAAAATCCGGGTGGCCAGTCCAAGGAAGGGTACTAGCGGAATGGAGGTTTACGTGTTGGTCTCAGTTCATGGACGTTTGGTGGATATGAAAAGTCGAAGAGAAAAGATTTCAATCGCCTATGAAACTGTTCGTAAAGCAGGAAGGGCTGATCAGGAATAGATGAGGGGGTGCGCAGAGTGGAGGGAAGAGAATTCCAGATCTGCGGGGCGGCACGCTGGAAGGAGTGCCTACGTGAAGGAAGGCTCAGTCTCTCTAGAGTAACTAACTTAGAGGACCTAGTAGACGACTACCTGGAGGTAGGTTGCCCCACTTGTAGTAAGTGGGACATGTAACTATTACCAGGAGTGGTAATAGACATGAGTGACATGAGAATATTTGGAGCTACGAAAGTACTGCACGTGCAAAGAAATTCTGAATGAACTGCAACCTATCAATCTCGCAACTGAGAAGATTTAGAAATAGGTAGTTGCAGTAATCCAGTTTGGATTACACGAGAGCAGCGCCAATTGTAGTGGCAGTCTTGAGAGAAAGAAATGGTCTTATTCGAAGAAGATCACGAATATGAAAGTAACATGCCTGTGATGTTGTAGTGACATGCTCGTGGAATGAGAGGTAGTGGTCAAGGACAACACCAAGATACTTAACAGAAGAAACTGGTGTGATTGAAACATCGAAAGAGAGAGCCAGGGACACCTCGTTCAGTTTTGAAAGTTACTGAGGTGTTCCAAATAGCACGAACTCAGTCTTGGATGGATCGAGTGCCAAGAAATTGGCAGACATCCAGGAAGATATCTGCTGAAAGGATTGCTGTAGACAAGCCTTAGCATCAGGATAGGAGTTGGGGGTGAAGCATGTGTACAGCTGAGTGTCATCAGCGAAAAGTTTATGGTCCAACGAATGTGAAGAGACCAAGGAGCTTAGTGGAGTAGTGTATAAATTAAAGAGGATAAGACCAAGTACAGAGCCCTGAGGCACACCATACTTGAGGATGGAAGGCGGAGAGGAATACTCTTGAACTTTGACGCTAAGAGTATGGTCGGTGAAATATGAAGTAAGCCAAGCAAGTGCATTGCCGTGGATACCAAACCATGCGGAAAGACGTTGTACAAGGATTTGGTGATCGATGGTTTCGAAAGCAGCAGACAGATCGAGAGTACAAAGTCCAGTGACACGTTGAGTGCACATGGCGTTAGTAATGGTGTTACAGACAGAAATAAGAACAATTTCAGTAGAGCGATGTTGGGTATAAGCAAATTGGTGATTATTGAAGAAGTCGTAGGACTTAAGATACGTGGAGAGTCTTTGAAAGACTAGTCTCTCTGTGAGTTTGGAAATGAATGGTAAATTGGATATGGGCCTGTAGTTAGAGAGTGATTCCTTGTCCAGCGAGGGTTTCTTTAGGAGTGGAGTGACAACAGCATTTTTCAATGACTGTGGAAATGTGCCAGAGGACAAGGATAGATTAACAATTGTGGAAATTGAAGGTGTCAGAACATGGATACACTTCTTCAACAGAGAAGTAGGGATAGGGTCGAGATCACAGTGCTTAAGAGAAGTCAAGACTTGTTGCGTGATCTCCTCAATGGAGACAGGGGTAAAGCCATGGAGCTGCTCATCGGTTGATTTTGTTGGTTGAGGATAGTGAGGTTCCCAGTTGTGGTGGGACCACTGCAGAATAGGGCAACAGCAAACAAGCTGCCACATGTATATATGAGGCAACTAAGGCAGAATGGAAGGCAAAGGGAACCCACCTCACCATTATATTTCCCCATAGTATAAGGGAAATAGTTTGCTGAAGGATGTAACTGAAGAAAGATTGCAGATAAAAAGAGCTAAGACGCACACCAAGGCATGGGACGTTGAATGATTTGATAACAAATTCCTACATTGAGCTGAAAAGAAAGGCCAACGATACAAATTGGTTGCAATAATTAAATGCCATGGACCTGCCATTAGGCAGTACACTAGAAGAAGCTAAAAGAAAACTGCTTGATGTCAAGACTTAGTAATTAATGGATGACTTCGGGTACATTGTTGTTATTGTTATATTGTCGTGGTTGTTAAGTTAAACTGTCAGTTTATATCTATGAGTTGCTTGACTGTGGTTAAAAGGGATTCAAATCAAGTGCTCTTCCACTTATTAGCAGGCTTTTGAGATAGGAAATGGAGAGTAAAGCAAGTCTCAAGCTATATTAACAAGGTCAACAATCTGCCTCATTAAGTTCTGCTATCTAACCTTCAATAAAACTTCGTTTTGGTTCTTAAAAATACATAAACTCCAGCACCCATCCTGACCATATAAAAATTCTTGTCGTAAGAAATTTTAAATTTCGCATTAGGGGAAGGACTGCATATGGATACCCTTATACAAAAACTATATTTTAATTTCAATAAAAAATTATCATGTTAAATATTTAATTTTAATTATCTACATCTGGCATCGATTTTCATATTAAGGACGAACTCGCTTTTTTAAAATAGCCAACTGGATTTAGAGCTTTTATTTGAGCTTATATACCATAACATAGCTATAATATTTGGACTGGTTTTCTTTATTTTGAAATTGCACCGTCTTGGACCTTATTTTTGCTCACACGCTTGTATTTGCCTCAATAGTGGTCGATGTTGTCATGGACGACGGTTCTGAGGAGCACTCTAATTGCAGTTATATAACATTTCTAATTAAATTATAACATAACAATAATTAACATAACATAAAAACAATTAGAGCGCTACAGTCATCAATGACAACATCGAACACTATTGAGACAAAACCAAGCCGGAGAGCAAAAGAGAAGGTCCAAAAACGGGTGCAAATTCCTAAATCCAGAAAATCAGTCCAAAGATAATCAGCCCAAAGATATATTAAAAAAATAACTCTACAGTCTAATCACTTGTAGAATCAGTAATAATCAATGATTAATATAATTATATATTTACATAATTTATAATGCTCTATACTATATTTTCATTAGACGATCACCGCTATTTGCTCGCAGAAACTTAAAGTTCTTTTGCCATTTAAAGTTATTTACAAACTTTAAACAATGCCGCCATGCTGAATTCACCGTTACCCTACTTATAGAAAACAAAATACCTTCATAGTAAACATTTGAAAGTGAGAAATTCAACAAACGAAGTAGTTAGGATGTAACCCAAAATAATAGTTTTGACTAAGATTTTGTTTTTGTAAGATTTTCTCATACGATATGTTGACATCATCAATTCAATTGGATTCTCACGGGAAGTCCCGGTGGCTTGGTGGAATAGTTCTAGTCTTTAGATTATGGAGTTAGGAGTTTCGATTCTGGTTCGCGTCACTTATTTTTTAAGTTTTACTAATTTTATTATTCCTCGCAAAAATGTGACGATTATTTGTCAAAGTTGAACTATATAACCAACAAGAAATAAGTATACCGGCACCAGAAGGTGAAGGCCGGACGCAGTTTTGTTGACACACAAATGCTGTTTTTATAATGTCGATCCTAGCAGTTTGATCTTAAAAGCACAAAATAATCTTCATACTCGCCGTCATTATCATCATCATCATCATCATCATTATCAATCTATCGTGAATCCCAGTTTAACATGTACATCATGAAAATTTATTTGAGCAGTATAGGGCTACTTTTCTTACAATTAAGCGAATATATTATTCTTCAGGCAGCGGCGTAACCAGAATTTTCTGAAGGGGATGGGGACGAACTCTAAAAACTTTAAACGATGTAACCTTTTATCAGGCATATGGTGTGCGCTGTTTATATATAGCCTACGGTGTTAATAATCTTGTGATGATGATATTTCTCTACTTTCATCTAATTCACTTACAATCACTCATATACAGTAGCATATTACAACTTTAGATGATGCTCTATTTTTTCAAAACCTATCTCAGGGGCTAAACCCCCGGGTCCACCTTTTAACCGCGCTAATCTGTATGATGCTTGATTGTTTCAAAACCTCTGTCAGGGGGAGAGAGGTTTTTTAATTACCCCCTGGTAAAGTAAAAAAGTAAACGTATTATTATATTATTTCAGTATTATACGTGTTTACGTATAATAATGAAATGAGCGCCTGTGTTTATATTATCACTTTTAAAACCACATGATTAAACCGTTACGCAATTTAGACCATTTTGCGTATAACCAGTCATGTGAATGTCCGAGATTTTACTCTCAGATTAGCGCGACAGAGATTCGAACCCACAAGGGTTCAGTTCACCTCGGTATCTGTCATTTATAAGTTCAAAACGTTACCGCTACGCTATTAAGACATTCTACCGACATCATTTTTATATTCATACGACATCATTTTAAGGGTCCGACCATAACTACTCCATTCCTTATGATGCTTGATTTTTTTTCCAAAACCTAAGGTGTTAACCGTCCACCCTTGAAATACGCCTTGGTTTCAAGCAAAATTTTGAAAGTAATATTATGCTCATTTCTTCTGCAAGCTTGTGCTGTTTTGAACAGAGCAAGCACGCCCATTCGTGGATGAGCACTATGTGTTGCTCAAGTAATGATGGTGAAGAATTTTTGCCTTCATCATGTATGCAGAAAGCTACAATTAGAAGAATTTCAGCAACGAAGTGTATATTGAACTTGTAAACAAAAAATAATAATTTTCCTTTCAAAGATCAATTGAATTAGCTAAGTTAATTACCCTTTAAAGTATAGGCCGACTAGAGGAACAATAAAGTACCAACATAAAGGTATCCAAATAGGCTACATGTAAATAAATGCCTATAGAATATTGATTTGATCGATTTATTTTCATATAGCAAACGAACAATATTTGCATTAGATAAATGTAGACAAGAAGATGCACATGCACATGTAGGCTAGACGACTGTCCATTTGACACGAAACACGGAGGCTATGTAGTCCAGATGATGCAATATTAAATTACGTATTCATATAGTAATTAGCCAAAATTTTGAACTACGGAACTAAATATTAAATATTTAGTTTAGCATTCATTAAACGAGAATATTTACTTGAAAATTAGAATTTGAATTCGCCTTCATTAGGCATGACAATTGTAGATATCATTGAATTTGAAAAATCTGAATAATGTAGCCTGAAGGTAGTCGGCCTGTAAATAGTTACACCATAGCATCAAGAAAAACACCATAGAATTAAGAAAAATCTTATTTTAAAGATCTTGTAGTTACACTATCTAATTTGGCAAAAATAATAAAATCTGATTCTTTAAATATTTTTACAGTTAACTGCAGTGACAATGCATGTGTTGTAGGTGTTTCAATCGAAATAATCCGTGAGTTTATATGATATCTTTGGTTTGATTTTATTAGCATTTTATATTATTTAATTAAAAGCTTTGGAAGAGATTCTGATAAAGATTGCCGTACGACTCCAGTAGCTGTTGCTATAGCTAGAGATCTACTGTAGCAGTTGTTGCTAGCTATAGATCTACTCCAGTAGCTGTTGCTAGCTATAGATCTACTGCAGTAGCTGTTGCTAGCTATAGACCTACTGCAGTAGTTGTTGTTAGCTATAGACCTACTGCAGTAGCTGTTGTTAGCTATAGATCTACTCCAGTAGCTGTTGTTAGCTATAGATCTACTCCAGTAGCTGTTGTTAGCTATAGATCTACTCCAGTAGCTGTTGCTAGCCATAGATCTACTGTAACAGCGTAATGCAACAACGCAACAAAACAACATGTAAGTGAAACGAATAGAAAATCTTTTAACATCTTTCACGCATCTACAACATCATGAAAAGAAAGCTTCATAATAATTTATATACACTAAACGCAAAAAAGAAACAAATTTAGCAAATAGGCTACTACTCAATGCTGGATAAAATAGCGGAAACTTATTCAGCAGAGAAACACATTCAGTACTGCAAATCATTGGCGAAGAATTCTGAAATATATTTTACCTAATTTCAAATACTTCTTAATTTCTTAAGCTAATCATCACCCTGTCTTCGTTATAGTTCATCGTAATTATCGCTATATAATTGTGGCTATTATTTATTATTGTAGTCATTATTCAATACGAGATTTTAATTCTCTACCATCTTAACTGCAATATCATACTTATTCCCATTATTTTCATATTCAATTCGTAATCACATTGTTCTGAGAATCAGCGCTATTTATTATTACAATAACCGCACTTAAATCATGATTGCACTTATATCACATTGAAGTTTCTCTGTTATTGCAATAGTTATAACAATTATTGTTGTCAAGTAGTATCGTCCAATCAATAATTATCATCATATATATATATCATTATGGTCCATCGGTTACCAATGAAAAGAAGAAGAGGAGTAGCAATACTTTAATTCCTCTTGCAGAAATAACATTTGAAGTTACATCGCCTTCTAATAGGTACAAATACTTCTAATAGTCTAAATACACGGTAAACATTTTGTATACGGTAAATTTCATGTCTTGATTGGTATATCTCCGTGTTTAATTACGTGGACCTAGACAATTTTCCATTAAATACACAACTTAAGAGAACACACATTGCTGGTATTCATGGTATTTCAGTTTACAACCTACTGTAGTCATCCTCGTGCTGGTGAAAAGAATAGTCCATTGGAAATTCCTCATCAGGAGTATCGACTTGAAAATCAGTTTCATCGTGATTTAAATCGTCGCTATCTTGGTTCATCCAATTTTTCTGGAAGTCATCTGGAAAATTTAATTCGTCTTCTTTTTCTTCATTTCGTGAAGAAGGTTCATGTTCAAACTCCCAAGAATAATCATCCCTATCGTGGTGCTCGTCGCTATTTGGCATATTTTCATCTTCCTTTTGAGTAGATTCTTTACTATGAATTGATTCGTTCTTATCAGATGATTCTTTCTTATCAGTCGATGCCAAGTGATTATCATCAGTTTTAGAACCGCCCCATCCAAATAGATTCCACCAACTGCCAGATTCTCCTGTCTTGTTTTCTCTATTTTGTTCTTCTAAAGTTAATGGTAATGATTCTCCTTCCTCTTCATCTTCATCCTCATCATACTCCTCATTCGTCGGAAAGTTTAATTCTTCTTCTTTTTCTTCATTTAGCGAAGGCGGTTGACGTTCTAACTCCGAAGAATAACCATCCCTGCCGTGCTGCTCGTCGTTATCTGGCATATTTTCTTCTTTCTTTTGGGTAGGTTGATTCTTATCAATTGTTTCTTTCTTATCAGTTGATTCTTTCTCATCAGTCGATGCCAATTGATTATTAGCGGCATTAGAACCGCTCAATGGAAGTGGATTCCACCGGCTTTTAGACTCTGTAGCCTTGTTTTCTGCATTTTGTTCATCTAAAGTCATATCGTTGACTAACGAAGCTTCCGGCTTCTTACTATCATCCTTGGCGTCCACAGCTTTGACAGAATTAATATCCTCACCGCTACTATCATCACCTTGTAAGGCTAATTGATTTTCGTCGTTTTCACTTTTCTTATCATTTTTTAAAGTAATTTTAACACCTTCGCTATTGGTCTTCTTATTGTCAACTGACAATTCAGAATCCGAATCACTTTCTTCGACTAATCCACTAACATCATTCTTATGACTCTTAACACTATCCTTAAAATTAACTGAAGCAGATATATCATTATCATCAGTTTTCTCATTATCAGGAATTACGACTTTGGAATTAAAATCGCCTTTTTCCTCATCCTTTAGGCCTACTGCAACTACAATTTCGTCGTCATCGTTTCTAGTGTCAGAACGAGTTTGACCTTTTCGTACGTCCTCTTCGACTTTCTTGCTGGGCTCACCGTCTTTCTTACCATCAGATCCACCCTTAATGTCACCCACTGGAACATATACTGAACTGAATTCATCTTCGTTCACCTTACCTCCTTTGATAATGGAATCAGATTTATCTCCTTTCGATTGCTTAGAATCAGGTATCTTAACAAAGTCTGGTTTAGAGATACTGTTGTCTTTTTTACCTATACACTGACCATTGGCATCAGCATCACAGGAAATTAAATCAGAGTCATCGTCATCATCGTTTTTCTTAGAATCGCCGTCATGTTTGCCATTGCTGCCATCAACATCGAAAAATTCTTTATCCGAGTCTTTCAAAGGCCCTTGTTGAGGAGCAGACTCCTTAGATAAGACTTGACCATCCTGAAATAAGCACATTTAAAACAAATAAAGCAAAGTCGTGTTCGTATTGGCATTTATAACTCAAGAACGGCTGGACAGATTTTAATGATCTCGGACATTTTGGATTCGTCTCCAGCAGCCCTGCATAATATCCAATAAAAATATGTAAAAAATAATACGCTACTGACCAAAAAAACCGATAAACTAAAGCAGCATGTCAAAATCATAACATGCTCCCATCTGTCGAGTAACTTGCATCGAAAAATAGACTACAATTAGAATGCGATATGTTGACGTCATCTGTTCAACGTATTTATAACGAAATCATTGATAGCCTATTGGCACAGGTGATAGAGCTTGGATCATGTGGTCCGGGGTTCGAATTTGTGCTTGTGGCTCGGGTCACTTTTATTTGCTAAAATTTTATTCAATTGTACAAGTTTCTTAAGATTAAAAATTGTGTACTTTTTATCAAACAAAATAGAGAGAGAGAGAGAGAGAGAGAAAGAGATAGATAGAGAGATAGATAGAGAGAGAGAGAGAGAGAGAGAGAGAGAGAGAGAGAGAGAGAGAGAGAGAGAGAGAGAGAGAGAGAGAGAGAGAGATAGAGGAGATAGAGAGAGAGAGAGATAGAGAGATAGAGAGAGAGAGAGAGAGAGGAGAGATAGAGGGGGAGAGGAGATAGAAAGATAGATAGATAAAGAAAGACAGAGAGAGAGGGGGGGGGGGGGTAGAGAGAGAGAGAGAGAGAGAGAGATA